>NW_021026755.1:97519-107950 GCF_004153795.1 Camellia sinensis | reverse complement strand
CTTCATGCCTTAAGGACTCTTTTTTGAACAAAATCTAAATAATGATCAATGCCCAAAAAATAAACGATAAAACCCAATAATTTCAATTGGAGTTTTAACATAATTGGTTTGAAAATAATCCTGTATCGAATTAAAAAACATGAATAACCATTTTCTTTCTTATAAGATTGAAAATCTTGAGCAGACTCATTTCTTTATGTGGCTATTTCTTTATAACCTTTTATAAGTATTCTCCCTTTCTTTTCGGCTTCTTGAATTACAAGATCACTAAATGATATCTCAATTACTTAAGTTTTGTCTTTTCTTAAATAAACATATTAGTCAATTTATTAACTTTCTACTTACTATTCATAGAATCATAGTTAATATAAATGACCCATACTTAAAATAGTATCATAAAGCTTAAGATACAATTTTTAGAAAGCTTGTTTAAGTCCATAAATTGATTTCTTAAATTTGCAAGTCACATTTTCATTTTCCTCAATAGGGAAACTTTTGAATTGATCTACACAAAATTCTTCATCTAAACTTTTTTTTTTCAGAAAATTAATTTTCACATAATGAGTTACTAATGCAACTTAATATCGTAATGAGTTACTAATGCCATAATGATTCTAAATCAACCCTTTAAGACACAAGTGAAAAAGGAATATCTCATTGTAATTAATATCTATTTTCTGAGTAAAATCTTTAGTCACATATCTAGCATTATATCATTTTAAATTGCCCTTAAAACAATAAATATTTTTGATAAGCATATTAGCTCTATCACCATCACAACAGATATGTATAAGAACTATATCCCACATTCACAGATAAGCATATAAGCTATATCTACACTTCTCAAAGATAAGCATATTAGCCCTATCTTCACTTCTCTAGACAAGCATATGAGCTATATCTACACTTCTCAAAGATAAGCATATGAGCTCTATCTTCATTTCTCTAGACAAGCATATGAGCTGTATCTACGGAGTTCATCCCCCATCTCCTCCCAAGTCTATCCGGTTTAGAGGTACATCCCCCATCTTCTCACATTCTGAGTTTATCTAAAGTTTAAATATTTAGATTAAATATTTGTTGTAATTAATTAGTTGTAGCTAGTTAATTTTGTGCTAGTAAATTTTGATAAGTGTTGTAACTAATTAGTTAGTTAAATTAGTTATTCAATTTTGTTTTGTAATTAATTAGTTAACTAGAATAGTTAATTCATTTGTTGTAATAATTAGTTAAGTAGCCTAGCTAGTTTATTCATTTCGGTTTGTAATAGCCTAATTAGCTTACCTTTAATTAGCCTAGCTTAGCTTAATTAGTTAGCTTAGCTTAAGTAGCTTAGCTAGTTAGTTAGTTTATTCATTCAAACTCTCTTTCATGAGAGCGCAATGTAATAACGTGTATGTCTTCCGACCCCACGTCTTTATGGACATCTTGTTTCGTTTAGCATACTTCATGTTTGCATCCATCCGTATTGCATGCACCGGGGCTCGGTTCATCATTCTAACTGCATTTTTAGTTTAATACTTCTTTGAATACGTGCTTAGACCGCATGCTATTTCATTGATTCATGTACCATGCTTATTAGCCGAGCCTATTAATCGCATATTGCATGTGTTGCATTAGTCATATTGCATAGCTAGGAATCATGCATTTTTTTCTAACTCTTTTGTTTGTTTTGGCTTGGAGTACTAGATAAGCTTTTATTTGCTTTAGCATAATCACATGTGTGTGATTGTTGCCATATCTAGCATGTTTGCCATGGGGCTAATTGCTTAAGTGCTAAACTGCTTGTATGCCTATGGATGAAGGCTTATTGCTTGGATTGGGATGATTTGAGTAATGTTCATATGCAATCACTTTTTCAAGTGTTACATATTTTGAAACAATTTTCAAAGCAAACATGACTCGAGATGTTCTAATTCTTGTAATTCAGTCTATACTTATGTGTGCATTACATAGTAAATGCTAGCCTAACAAACCGGAACAAGAGCATATAATGTTGATAAGAATCATATCATGATTAGTAGAGGTCGATCTTTGATCGGGCGAACGGGGGGGCTCAATTCATGACCTTCTCCTCTCGTACCCAAGTTCCTTAGCCGAGACAATCTTGGTGATGACGGACACGTGGCCTTTGGCATGAGTCATGGGTTTCCTAAATTTCCACAAAATAAAATATTTAGGTGGTGACTCTGTATCTGGAAAAGCAGTCCATTTTTGGCAATTTGATTCAAAATCGATTTTTCAAAAGATTTGCCGGATTTAGACTCTTTGGTGATTATCTATTTCACATTGCACTTGTGGAATCAAATTCAGAACCGCGAGAGTCTGAACTGTAGGGCTTGTTTCAAACTTCCGAAACGGGGCGCGAAAAAGTCGAGCTACACATAGGTACGTAATAGATGGGGTTTGATAAAAGTGAACTTGGCTTTGGTGATGACAAAGTGCAAAAGTGGAATGTATCCACTTCTAGTGATACAAGGACTCAAAGAGAGGGCAAGCAAAAGATGTAACATTAGAAAATGTAAAAAAAATTTTGTTTGTTTTTATTTTTAATATTTATTTTTATTTTATTATCAATTAGTTAGGCTGCCAAATATTTTATAAATGGTTTCGAACAAGGTGAATGGAATTATTTTGATATTTGAAAGATTCTAATTAAATTCTATGAAGAATATTTACTGATGATTATATATATTGTGATTAGAAAATAATATTTTGTTTATTGAAATTTTCAATTCACAATGCTAGAGCTTGTTTTATTTTAAGGGTCCAATTTGTCTCCCAGGTGGGATTGATTAGACCATCTTCTCACTTCGATAATCTACTTTATTTATTTTTTAGGCACTATTTTTAAAAAATATGAAAGATAAAGATTTGATAAGATAATCACATGATATCATTTATATTTCTTCTCAAATAAGTGAATGATACATATGATTTAAAAAACTATTACAACACTAATATGATAAAATTATGTGACTACAACTATTAAATTATTTTTTTGATACGTAACCAATGATGAGAAAATGAAATCTTCAATCTTATTTCACAACAAACCAGTACATGAGTATTTATAATACAAGAGTGCAACCTATCCAACTATTAACAAACATGGAAGTTATCCTCTGTTTTAATTTGTGGGTTCTACTTGCTTGAGCTGGGGATATACTGCTTGAGTTGGGGACATACTCTTATCAGACCCCCGCAAGCGAATGGGTGAGGAATGCACCATAAGCTTGGGAAGAAGATAAGAAAATTGAGCCACGGGAAGGGGTTTGGTGAATAAGTCAACCACTTGATCAGAGGAAGACACAAGTTTAGCCATAACTTTGTGAGAAAGAACTTGCTCCTGTATGAGATGATAATCCACCTCGATGTTCTTAGTGAGAGCATGGAAAATAGGATTAGAGGCAAGAGAAATAGCGGAAAGGTTGTCACACCATAAAACAAGAGTGGCAAAAGAAAGAGAAAGTTCTTGTAGAAGCATGTGAATCCATTGAAGTTCAGCAGAAGCTTGAGCAAATGCCCTGTATTCTGCTTCAGTGGAGGACCGAGAAATAGTTGATTGTTTCTTCACAGACCATAAAATCAAGTTAGGGCCGAGAAAGACACAATAGCCAATGGTAGATTTACGATCAAGAACATCGTTGGCCCAATCCGAATCAGAAAAAACATGCAAATCTAAAGAGCCAGAAGTGAAGAGTACACCATTTTTTTTTCTTGGGTGAATAAGTCATAAAATGTAAGGCCCCCACAATACTACGATACAGAGACAGCTGAGAAAAAGTCACCAAAGTATCTAAAAGAGGATTGGATTTAGATGCCATGGGAGAAGAACATGGTTTACAAATTATCATACCAGCCTTGTAGAGAATGTCAGTGGCATATTTGGGCTGAGAGAGAAACAAACCAGAGGTAATGCGAGCTATGGATATACCAAGAAAATAAGAAATATCACCCAATTCATTCATGGAGAAGGCTTTGTGCATATGATGAATAAGAGAAGTGATATGATCAGCACTATTCCCAGTAACTAAAATATCATCCATATAGATCAAAAGAAAAGTAACAGTGGTAGAAGTTCTTTGTATGAACATGAAAGAGTCACAATGACTGTTTGTGAAGCTAGAGGAGACAAGATAAGAGGAAAAGTCAAATACCAATCGCAAAGAGCTTGCTTAAGCCCATAGAGAGCCTTTTTCAATTAGCACACATGATGAGGAGAAGAAGAACTTTCAAAACCTGGAGGTTGCACCATATAAACTTCTTCCTGAAAAAGACCATGAAGAAAAGCATTTGAAATATCAAATTATTTAATGGACCAATTAAAGTGAAGGGCAATGTTAAGGAGAACTCAGACTGTGGGTTGCTTGGCGACAGGGCCAAGCGTTTCGTGATAATCAATGCCTTCCTGTTGGAGATAGCCCTTAGCCACAATATAAGGTTTGTGGCGAGCAATGGAGCCATCAGAATCTTTCTTCAAGTGAAAAACCCACTTACAGCCAATAGCTTGCTTGTGAGGAGGATGAGGAACAAGAGACCAAGTTCCTTGGGCTTGTAAGGCTTGAAATTCCTCTTGCATGGCTTGAGACCATTCAGGAGTTAGAGCAGCTTCAGAGAAACTAGTAGGTTCAGCAAGAGGAGAAATAGTAGAGAGAAGAGAAGAAGAAGAAGAAGAAGAAGAAGAAGAAGAAGAAGAAGAAGAAGACTTCGACCTGGTAGTCATGGGTTGAATATTTAGAGAAGAGTGAGAAGGAGCAGGGAAAGCATGAATATGATGCACAAAAGGGAGATCAATAGTTAGAGAGGAAATAGGAATAGAGGGAGAGACAACCGAAGATGGAGACAAGGCAGTGGCAAGTAGACCAGGGAAGACAATGGCAGCAGCAGGCAAGCCAAGGGCAGCAGTAGACTGAACAACATCGAACTGGCCACAAACAAATTGAACTACTGCAGGCAAAGCAGAAACAGCAGGAGTTGAAGGCTGAAAGGAAACAACAGATAACCAAATTGATACAACAAATGGCTGAACAGAAGCAGGAGCAGTCTGAAAAGAGGGCCAGAAAAAAGAGTGTAGTTGAGGAAGAGTAGGGGTAGAGTTAGAAATATATGGAGTAAGAAAAGGTAAAAGTGATTCATCAAATGTGACATGCCTAGACAAATAAATTTTGCCAGAAATAGGATCAAGGCAACGATATACCTTGATAGAGGGGTGATAACCAATGAAGACACAAGGAATTGACTTAAGGGCTAGCTTATGAGAAGCATAGGGTTGAAGCCAGGGAAAGCACCAACAGCCAAAGCTTTTAAGAAAAGCAAAATTAGGGAAATGATGAAATATGACCTCATAAGGAGTTTGATTTTGAACTTTAGAACTGGGCAACCTATTAATGAGAAAGATAGAAGTAGCAAGAACATCAAACCAATAAGCAAGAGGAAGACCTGATTGCTGTAGCAAAGCAATGGTAGTAGTGACAATGTGCCTATGTTTTCTCTAGACAACTCCATTTTGGAGAAGAGTGTGTGGACAACACATTTGATGAATGATGCCATGTGTTCTAAGAAAAATCTCAAACAGAGAACTAGTGTACTTGCCACCACCATCAGTGCAAAAATCTTTAAGAGTAGTCTCAAATTGATTTTCAACAAACACCTTAAATTCCATAAATTTGGTAAACACTTCACTTTTATAGCAAAGAGGATAAACCCAAGTAAATTTTCTAAATTCATCAATGAACAAAGCATAGTATTGAAACCCAGAGAAACAAGTGGGTTCAACAAGAGGAGAAATCGTAGAGAGAAGAGTAGAAGAAGAAAAAGACTTGGACTTGTTAGTCATGGGATGAATATTTAGAGAAGAGCAAGAAGGAGCAAGGAAAACAGGAATAGGATGCACAAAAGGGAGGTCAATAGTTAGAGAGGAAATAGGAATAGAGGGAGAGATAGCAAAAGATGGAGACAATGTAGTAACAGATAGACCAGGGAAGACAGTGGCAGCATCAGGTTGGCCAAAAGCAAACTAAACTGCTGCAGGCAAAGCAGAAACAGTAGGAGTAGAAGGCTGAAAGCAAAGAACAGAAGCCGAATTGATACCGCAGATGGCTAAACAGAAGCAGGAGTAGACTGGAAAGAGGACTAGAAAAAGGAGTGTAGTTGAGGAGAAGTAGGGGTAGAGTTATGTGTAGAGGTAGAAATAGATGGAGTAAAAAGGAAAATGGCGCACAATGCATGCCGTAAAAACTCTTTTACGACGTGCAGCGCGCGTCATATTATGATTAGTCATGGAAAGTCATTCACTTTCAACGACATGCTTTGTACGCCGTTAAAAACTATTTAACGGAAGATTTTGTGCGTCGTTGTTACTTTTTCTACGACATACTATGGTACGTCGTTAAAAACTATTTAACGGCAGATTTTGTACGTCGTTAATTGGTAAGACAAATAACGACGTTGATTGCGCGCCGTAAAATATGTAATACGACTACTTATTATGCCTGCTGTAGAATATGCAGTTTTTTTATTTTTAAATTCAACAGGTTCTATTTGACCAATTTTGTACAATCTAACAAATATTACAAACAAGCATCACAAAATATCAATCAACCACCAAAATATTGTTTGAAACATCAAAAAGAAACTATATCCATAAATAATAAACATTCAACAATTGTCTATACATTCTAAAGATTCAAAAACTGTATCTTTAAGTTCTAAACTGTACAAAAAGTTTAAACCACCCAAAACTATGCATATCTAACTTTCTAAACATATCGATAACTATCGAGAGATTATCTAAAACTACCGGCAACAGTTTCTATAGCAGTTACAGGTGCAACTGTAGCAAATCCACTTGCTCCTATCATAGGGACGAGGGTGCCCAATGTATATGTTAAGACACCTATACTCACGGCAATAGCTGGAGCAACTAACCCTGTTGCATTTCTTGTCTGCATGACAAAGGAAACTTCACATAAGTACAAAAACTAACGACTTAGGGACAAAAATATTTCTTGGGGTATTAAGAAATGATCAAGAAATTTTAAAACATCAACAAATTTGAAGATCATCATGGTTGCTCCATACAAATTTGAAGATTTGATCCGAACAAATATTTTTTTGCTCTTTCCCATAAATATATACAAGAAACAAACCTTCCCAACACATATGGAACAAACTTCACTGATGTAAGTCCATATAAATAATTTCCAAGAGAGAAAGGAAGCAAAGGCCTCAAATGGAGAAGCGTAACAACTCTAAAACCATTTTCTCCAATTACCTTGTCAATCGCAAGAAATTTCTTGTTTCCTTCCACCAATTTAAGAATACGATCACGGCAAAAATATCTGGTAATTAGAAAGGAAACACTTGCAGCCACCTGAAAGGGTAAGAAGATACAAGTTCAAGTACACCCCATTTCCTTAAAATTTGTTCTTTCATACTGGCAAAACTTCTAACTTACCGTTCCACTAATAGAGACAATGATAGTGCCAATAATATAACCAAATAGCAGACCAGCTGACATGGTTAACGGGATAGCTGGTATTGCAAGGATATAGGAAAACATATTAGTCAAAGTGTCAGTAAAGTTGAATTAAAAAAAAAAATTCATACATGAATTATAATGGAACTCTGCACATGTTGGATATTGTTTATGATTAAAGGGACTATTTATAGAAATTTAAGATAATTCTCACGTTCATATGTAGATCTGCCGAGAATTTGTGACTTGAAATAAAATGATAAATGAAATTCATTCAACTGTTTTTAGCTTGTGATATGAGAAACAAAGACACAACATTTACTATTTTTAACATGAACCTCCTAAAGGATGACATGATGGATGTTAGTGATAGATTAATGAAGCCTTGTAAACATATTATGCTTTAGAGAGAGGGCAAGTTCTTACTTCTAAGCCAGCATACACTGCTATAAATAAAGCATACCCATCTAGACCATAACTTGTTCATTAAGAAAACTTTTATGAGGAGGGAAAAAAAGAGCAAATTCACAAAGAAGCAAAACTTGAAGCATACTATTGCAACTATAAATTCTACTTTAACATGATGATTCTGACTGGAAGGTCCATGATCTAGTAATAAAATGTAGCATAGAGTTTCATGGCACAATAAATCATATAAGGAGTAGTGTTCTTTGCAAAAGAAGAGTACAAAATAAGCAGAGCAGTACAATTTAGGGGCAAGAGGAAACAAGATTATGTAAGGATGTAAACATGAAGCTTATTTTGCTCAGAAAGCTTTTCCCTTTGAGTTCCTCCAAAAGCTTGGAGAGAGAGAGAGAGAGAGAGAGAGAGAGAGAGAGATTCATCATTCTCCTTTGTAGACACAAAATTTTTAACTTTTCACCAAAAAAAAAAAAAAAAAAAAATTAAATTTTTAAAAAAAAAAAATTTTTTTTTTTTTTTTTTTTTTTTTTTTTTTTTTTTGCACATAATTTTTTTCTTTTAGTTTTTTCAATTTGAAAGTTGACGTTTTAAAGTTTTGAAAATCAAAATAGATGTCAAATCATTATGTTCCTTCATAGGTAATAATAAATAATGAACAATTGTTTGAAAGGCAATTCCGACTATTAAAAATTTAATAGGACTTGAAGGTCCAAAAAATCTTAGTTAAGACTTGATGGAGTATAACAAATTAAATCTTGTGTGTAAATGCCCCGATATTTAATTTTCAGTACTTGATTACCTGATTAGTATTTAGTAGTAACTCAATTAAGTAGGAAATCTCAAAGGATTTTCCTCTTCCAAAGAGAAACTTACCCTATGGATCATGGATTTTGGTAGGGATTTGGAAGGGGAAAGGAAAAGTTGAGGGAAATTGAGAAAAAAAATTAGCTAATATTTCCTTCACATTTTACTCGTCTTTTTCTTTCCATTTCCAAATCCCTAGTCAAATCCTTAATCCAAACACAACCTTAGGGAGCCCAACAACACTTAAAAGAGACGCATGAAAAGAAGTTGCAAGCCTAAGTAGTGTGTTTAACCATAAATCATATACACACTATAACAAGCTACAAGTAACCACCAATTTCTTCCTCAAAGCCACTTTGAGGACATACTAGTAAGCACTTCAATACCCATCTTAATTCATGCACACCAAACCACACGATTAGAACACTTTGTGAAATATTTCCAAATAACAAACAATATCTATCACTTTCTTCAGGTGAAACAACACAAGAGGGTCTCTGAAAAAGAACATAAATAATGCTCTATTTGGTTCATTGGAATGAAATGGAATGGTGATTCCTTAGACTTTCTTATGGAATGACCATTCCCTTAACATAGTGAAAGACAATTCTATTTGTAATGCATTTGTCATTATATTTTTAGTCTAACCAAACATGAGAATGAATATTTTGAGGAAATGATCATTCCATTCCACTTCATTCCAATAAACCAAACACTACCTAAGAGTATAGAATTTCTGAAAAAACAACAGCTTCAAGGCTGCAGAAAATCTAATTCATAATTTCTCAGGAAAATGAACCCACATAATACAAATTCTCATTATACACCCAATTGATTTTCAAGAAAACTAATATAATTTCCAATTCATCATCAGAGGCCTTCTAAAATAGAGAAAAGCTACTCTCCCAGACATAACTTGTGTGTTGTGTGGTGAAGATTAAATTTGAATAGTGTAGGGTTTATGTGTAGAATAAATCTGAGCCACAAGTTGATAATTCTGAATAATTTCTGGGTTGATAAGTCTCGGTTCGTAGTATTACTCGCTAAAATATAACCAAAGAAAGCCCAAAATGAAAACATTATCTGTTAACGAATATCACTCAAACAAACATACGTTGGACAAGAACCTCAAGTTACCAACTTCTCAGCAAAATCACATTATATATGAAACGGACACCGATGTTTTGGCACTAGTTACTCGACAGCGCATCACCTTTACTCGGCAAGATTATTTGGCACCATTATTAATTCAACATTGTGCAAGATCATTATTCGACTTTATGCATTGTTAACTTTATGCAACAACATTGGCCACAGTATTCGGCAACTTTATTCGCCTAACAACATAATTCGGCAAAACAATTAAATGTAAAATCAATGGTCAAATCCTATCCGATCAGCACGCAATTTCAACAGCAGGATCTTGGGGCGAGTAAATAATCATCCGTCTTCCCTGATCATTCATTGCATTACATTGGCCATTTATTCCCATTGGGACATCTTAGTCAATTTTTCGCTTTTCCATTGGGGCATATCAGCCGATCATCATCTCGGCACCTCTGCTATATATGCATACTCGATCAACTTGGTCCAAACATTACAACGACATTTACTTGAGTTACAAACTCCCGCTCCTCTTCACACAGCTCGAAGCAAGCGCCAGTTTTTGGGGCAATATATTACATACTTGACAGTCGGCAGCTTGCATATTTGTGCGCACCATA
>NW_021026755.1:46701-80657 GCF_004153795.1 Camellia sinensis | reverse complement strand
TCCTTAGGGCCAGAGACACTGACCATCAACTAGTGACTATGCTTTCCAGCTTTGGGAAGCGAGTCGATGATGTTATGGTCGTCGTCCAAGGAAACTGGGAATTCGGTGAAGGCGAGGATCGCCTTGATCGTATTCCTAGACGAAGGGGTGAACCGGTGGCCGAGTGTCTTCTTTTTTTTATTTACTTTGTCATACTTATAAAACTTCATTTTCGGGACCTCGTGGCTTTGCATTTGCAGGAAACGATTTGAAAAAAATCTTGAACTCAACCGACGATGGCGTCCTTTCAGATATCAAGGCTGCGCTCAAATATTTCGGCCGATCGAGTCTTCAGAAACAGGAGAGGGCGGCCCACGTTCTGCTTCGCTACGAGCCGACTTATACGACCTTTTCGGCGGCGAAAAACATCCCAATTCCAAAAGGTGAGGAGTTTCTTATCGCCCTTATCTTGACTGATTTCAAAAATTTGAGGCAAGTCAGTTTTAAGGGATCAGATTCGGAGCAACCGGAAGTAACTAAGGCTGCGGAATTAGACCAATCAGAAGCTGAGGTCGACGAGGCTTTGAAGTTAGCATTTGAAGAGGCCGACCTCAATTCGGTTGATCCTCCGTCCACTTCGGGTCGAGGGAACCTTCCACTTGATGATATTTTTCACGGTTTGGAGGATCTTCTCGGCGTGTACTCAGAAGATATGGCTGGGTTGAGCCTCACTAAACTTGCCAAGAAGGCGAACGCGGAAAGGTTGGCCGCGCGGCGAAGGGCAGAGGAGATTCGGGCTGCCGAATCTCAGCCCTCCCAGACTCTTGCCGAATCTCAGTCCCAATCCTCCTTGCCTGTTGTTGAGGAGGGAACGGCGAAAAACGAAAGTACCAAGGCGGAACCGTTTGTGCAGGCAAGTGTAGAAGCTGAGCAGAGGGTGGAGAAGCGCACTGCTGAGTTCAAGGCCGGCTCAGAAGAAGACTGCGCCGACAAATGACCTCGTTTGGTGGAATCGGACGTGAATGTACCTTTTGTTAATCAGCCGAAGATAAAAAATACGTCGATCTCCTCCGATGCTTCGGTAATCAGAGATCCAGCGGTCCCACTCAGCTTGGCCACGTTCGTTTCTCTACCTACTGACAAGGCGGCTTTTCGGGCAGAGCCGGATCTGGTTGCAATTGCGTTGGCCGCGCAATCGACTCTTTTGGTATATATCTTGACTTTGTTTTTTCACTTTACGCAAATATTACTTTGGTCTTAACTTCTTGTTTTGCAGGTCGTCGGAAGGATTGCCGAGATGGGCCGTCGCCATCACAATGCCGTCGAGCAGATTGGCCGTTTACAAGCGGAGGTTGAGGGCCAAAAGAGTAGGGCCGAGTCCGAAGTTAATGGGGCCAAGGCCGAGATAGAGAGAGCCCGCAATGCTAAAGAATTGAGATCGGTCGCCGAGAAGAGGGCGGCTGCGAGCGACGACGCGCTTAAATTGGCCCAAGAGGCGATCTCTAAATTGGAGGCTGAGTTAGAGGAAATAAAGAAGGCGAAGGAAACGGCCGACCTGGAGACTTCTAGGGCATTCGATGCCAGGAGAAAATCTACTTTTGATGAATATGTAGACGAAGTATCCAAATTTGAAAATCAGGGATTCAAACACGGCTGGCTCAAGGCCCTTGCTGTTGCTGATGTGACATTGGCTGTGCCAATTCCATATGAGCAAGTGGATGTTGAGCCGCTGGAGTCTGACTTCGATGGCTAATTTGGGCAGCTCTTGTTTTTGTTTTAGGATTTGCGCGTGTTTAGAAATTTTGTTTAGAAATGTTCAGCTTTTTGTTTAGTAATTTTCATATGTAAAGTGGCTACAATTTGTGCCCAATTTACTTAATGAAAATTCGTTTTGTGCTTTGCTGTTATTAATGAATGGTATTGTTTTGTTGCTATTTTGGGTAAAATGTTCTGTATATTTGCTAACTAGATGATTAGGCCATTTCACAAGCCAAATGAATCTACCCTTGCCCCAGTCAGTACATGAACTCCAAGGCATTGGTCTATAACTGCCGGATAGATAATTAGGCTACTTATAAAGCCAAAACTTAGTACATGGAGTGGCTATGGCACATATCAATCGGCATAGGGCCAAGATGAACGACCGGTTAGATTAATAAATCTGCCCTTGCCGCAGCTAGTGCATGAACTCCAAGGCATTGATCTATAACTGCTGTTTAGATAGTTAGGCCATTTATAAAGCCAATATGGAGTGGTTGTGGCACGTATCAATCGGCATAGGGCCAAAATGGTCGTCCAGTTAGATTAATAAATCTGCCCTTGCCCCAGCCAGTGCATGAACTCCAAGGCATTGGTCTATAACTGCCGGATAGATAATTACGCTATTTATAAAGCCAAAACTTAGTACATGGAGTGGCTGTGGCACATATCAATCGGCATAGGGCCAAGATGGTCGGCTGGTTAGATTAATAAATTTGCCCTTGCCCCAGCCAGTGCATTAACTCCAAGGCATTGATCTATAACTGTCGTTTAGATAATTAGGCCATTTATAAAGCCAAAACTTAGTATATGGAGTGGTTGTGGCACGTATCAATCGGCATAGGGCCAAGATGGTCGGCCAGTTAGATTAATAAATCTGGCGTTGCCCCAGCCAGTGCATGAACTCCAAGGCATTGATCTATAATTGTCGTTTACATAATTAGGCCATTTATAAAGCCAAAACTTAGTACATAGAGTGGCTGTGGCACATATCAATCGGCATTCGTCGTTTGGAGTAGCGTCAATGAAATTGCCTCAGGGTTGCTACAAGCATTAGAAATAAATGGGATGGGCTCTTGGCGCCAGTACCTTCACTTTCTGTGTTCAGACTCAATTCGAAACAACTTATCCCGAATGTCAAATAGAGTTTTCTTCAACAGCAGAGGCAAAGCTCGAACCTTGGCTGAGCTTGATATTGTAATGAATCGCGGTAGAGAGACCAATCGTGCAGGAAGTGGGGTGTCGAAAGAACAGAAAAAACGTCAACCTCCAAGTCGTCGAAGCAGATCACCCCGAAAGGAGAAACAGTAACGAGGAAGTTCTCCACGATCGTGACCCAGGAATGAGACCGACGTAGTGCTACGACCATTGAGCTTTGCAGTTTTCGTAGGGAATAAACCGATGACGGAGGCAGACTCCATTATCAAGGACCAAGGTGTGGCGATCGAGTTTGCTCGATAGATTTTTCCGCCAGAGGTCCAGCAATCAATGGTTGGTCGACAGGATTTCGACGTATTTCGAAAGGGCATCCATGGGGCGGTGAAGGGGTTGTACACCGTTTACAAAGTTGGCATGTGCCTGCGCGCCGCGCGGCGGGAGATAGGAAAAATGGATGAACGAATCCGCAGCTTGGAAGCTCGTGCGGAGAAAGCCGAGCGCGAGCTTAAAGAGCTTAGGAAAGCTAAGGCCGACGAATTGTATGCGGCAGCCCAATCTAACCCGATCGTAGGGGAAAGGGTGACCCAGCAACTATTGAGTCATGCCATCGCCGACCGAGATACGGAAAGCATGTTTGCCGTAGAAAATGCGAGGGCCAAGGGTTATGAGCAAGGCTTCCATGTGGGCCGGAACGTTGGGATCGAAAAAACGAAAGAGAAACTTGCAGAGGAGGTCTGCTGATGCGGGAATTGGGGCTTTAAGCACGGTTGGATAGCGGCACTTCAGGCCGCGGAGGCTATCCGAGCAAAGGGTGTCGATTCGGCGTTGCCGCTGTTCCAACATGATCGCTTGCCCTTTACCGCTTATGAAGTCGAGAAGAGCGACGATGAGGGAGACGCCGCATAAAGATATTCGTTGTAATGTTCAATCGCGGATTTATGTAATCATTGGTTGAATGAATAAAAATGCTTTATTTTGCTCATTCCTGTTGCTTTATAATTTTGCTTTAGCACACTTACGCTTCCATGTTTTGTGTTTTATTTCATAAATGCTTGAATAAAGTCATTTTTTACATAAATGAGCTTTGTTGGATCAACACTGTTGGAATAAACAGTTTTTTGCCGGCTCGTCGTAACGGAGAGCCCTTCATTAAATATACTCAACATACATGTTATACCGCCCTGGCATCATTTCCGGAGGCTTAATCGGCCCAAAAGCGTCTTGCGCCGATGAGGTTCCGAATTCAGAGACTTTTTGGACAATCGTGATATCCATGAAGGGTGCTCCGAATCTGGAGGCTTTTTCGCCGATCGTGATATCCACGAAGGGTGCTCCGAATCTGGAGGCTTTCTCGGCCCAAAGACGTCATGCACCGATGGGGCTCCAAAATTGGAGGCTTTTTGGCTTATC
Source organism: Camellia sinensis (assembly GCF_004153795.1). NCBI lineage: Eukaryota > Viridiplantae > Streptophyta > Magnoliopsida > Ericales > Theaceae > Camellia > Camellia sinensis. The sequence goes on along the minus strand of NW_021026755.1, from coordinate 76,352 downwards.
GTGATATCCACGAAGGGCGCTCCGAATCCGGAGGCTTTTTCGGCCAATCATGATATCCACGAAGGGCGCTCCGAATTCGGAGGCTTTTTCGGCCCAAAGACGTCATGCGCCGATGGGGCTCCGAAATTGGAGGCTTTTTGGCCGATCGTGATATCCACGAAGGGCGCTCCGAATCTGGAGGCTTTTTCGGCCCAAAGATGTCATGCGCCGATGGGGCTCCGAAATCGGAGGCTTTTTGGCCATTCGTGATATCCACGAAGGGCGCTCCAAATCCGGAGGCTTTTTGGCCGATCGTGATATCCATGAAGGGCGCTCTGAATCCGGAGGCTTTCTCATCCCAAAGACGTATGTGCCGATGGGGCTCCGAATTCGGAGGCTTTTTGGCCCATCGTGATATCCACGAAGGGTGCTCCGAATCCGGAGGCTTTTTGGCCGATCGTGATATCCACGAAGGGCGCTCCGAATCCGGAGGCTTTTTCGGCCCAAAGACGTCATGCGCCGATGGGGCTCCAAAATCGGAGGCTTTATGGCCAATCATGATATCCACGAAGGGCGCTCCGAATCCGGAGGCTTTTTGGCCGATCGTGATATCCATGAAGGGCGCTCTGAATCCGGAGGCTTTCTCGGCCCAAAGACATCACACGCCGATGGGGCTCCGAATTCGGAGGCTTTTTGTCCAATTGTGATATCCACGAAGGACGCTCCGAAACTAGAGGCTTTTTGGCCAATCGTGATATCCACGAAGGGCGCTCCAAATCCGAAGGCTTTTTGGCCGATCGTGATATCCACGAAGGGCGCTCCGAGTCCGGAGGCTTTCTCGGCCCCAAAATGTTACGCGCCGATGGGGCTTCGAATTCAGAGGCTTTTTTGGAACATCGTTGAACTGCAATTTGTAACGAGTAAATAGAGGTCTTTGTATTACAGAAAAAGAGATGTACATGGTGGACAGTTCAGAACAAGCATAATGTCCCACAAGCCGGGTTAATGATAAAATTTGCGCAAGTGCGTGGAATTCCAAGGCCGTGGGAGGCTCCTCCCTGACATATCTTTCAGCCGATATGCCCCCGCTCCCGCTATAGAATCAATCTGATAGGGGCCGTCCCAGTTTGGACCCAGTTTTCCATCGGCCGGTTTCCTGTCAGCTGGGAGCAACTTCTTCAGGACCAACTCTCCTAGTGTGTAGTGGCGCAACTAAATGCGTTGATTATACGATTTTTCTAGTTGTTGCTGGTACCGTGCCATGGACGCAAGGGCTCGGTCTCTTCGTTCTTCAATCAGAATCAAATCCAAGGCCAGCATCATGTCGTTTCGGCCCGTATCAAAAACTTGCGACTTGAGGGTCGGGTGGCCGATTTCCAGGGGTAAAATCGCCTGGGTTCCAAAGCAGAGGACAAACGGCATTTCTCCAGTTGATCTTCTTGGTGTAGCTCTATGAGCCCACAACACACTCTGTAATTCTTCAACCCATTTGCCTTTGGCTCTCTCCAGCCTCTTCTTTATGCCATCCAAGATGTATTTGTTAGAGGCCTCGGCTTGACCATTGCTCTGAGGATAAGACAGCGTGGAAAAATAAGGCCAGATACCATACTTGCTACATAGCTCTCGGTAGACGCCACAATCGAATTGGATGCCATTGTCTGAGATAAGTGCTCTTGGAATTTCAAATCGTGTTATGATATTTCTCCAAACAAAACACTTCACATCGGTATCTCGGATATCTCGAATGTGTGTTAATGCTTCCGCTTCGACCCATTTCGTGAAGTAATCTGTTGCAACGATCAGGTATCGCTTGTTCCCTGGGGCCCTCGGCAATGGTCCTACAATATCAAGCCCTCACTAGGCGAACGGCCAGGGACTGGTGATAGAGTTCAACTCTTCAGCAGGCAGATGGTTTAACGGGGAGAACTTCTGGCACTGTTCACACTTTTTTGCATAACACTCGGCGTCCGCTCTCATTGTCGGCCAATAATACCCCTGCATTATAGCTCGATGGGCCAGAGAGCGTCCGCCAGAATGGGCACCACAATTGCCTTCATGTATCTCAGACAGAAGTTCCTCGACTTTGTCCGGGTGGACACATTCCAAATATGGGCCAGAGAGAGATTTTTTATAAAGCCTTCCTTGCGGATCCAAGTAGTATCGCATGGCTTTGTTTCACAGCTTGTGCGCTTCTTTCTTGTCCTTTAGGAGTTGTTCAGCAGATAGGATTGCAACAATGTGATCTATCCAACTTGGTGCAGATTCTATAACGTTGATCAAGACCTACTCCGAAGGGCCAATGCTTGGCTCTGGGATGAAACCTACTTCGATGGTCCATTTAATCTCTAAGTTGATTGCGAAGGCTAGGCAAGCCAAGGCATCTACATGGGTGTTCTGATCACGTGTTATCTGGTTCAACTCACGATGGTCAAATTTTGCCAACAGGGAATTGGCCATTTTCATGGAGGCCGCCATACGGTCGTTTCTTGCCGCGTACTCCCCATTTAGCTGATTGATCACCAGTTTCGAGTCGCAGAAAACAAGCAAACGCCGAGCACCCAGAATGTGCGCATTTCGCAAATCGGCTAGAAGGGCTTCATATTCAACTTCACTATTTGATTTTTCGAAGCCTAACTTGACGGCCTGTTCAATTATTGTGCCATCGGGAGCCATGATTACAACTCCAGCTCCACTACCCCACTGATTGGACGATCTGTCGCAATACAACTGCCAAATGTCCCCAACATAAATCCTCCAGCTCGGCTTCGGTCGAATTTTATCAAACTTGAAGTCGGCAAGGCCCCCAGTGAATTCGATGACAAAGTCGGCAAGCACCTGTCCCTTGATTGAGGTTCTGGGTAGAAATTGAATGTCGTATTGGCCAAGTTCCAGAGCCCACCTTGAAACGCGTCCAAACGCTTCCGTACTGCGTAGTACTGATCTGAGGGGATAATCTGTTAGCACCCTAATGCTATGCCCCTGGAAGTAATGCATCAGTTTCCTTGCCGCCATGACCAGGGCTAGAATGAGCTTTTCCAGTGGGAGGTAGCGTGTTTCGGCATCAACCATAGCCTTGCTCACATAATACACTGGCCACTGCTCCCCCAACTCTTCCTTTATCAGTACAGTGCTGACGACTCGGTCAGAAACTACTAGATACAGAATGCGCGGGTCACCAACAGAGGGTGTTGTCAGGAGTGGTACTGAGCGGAGGTAGGTTTTCAGGCCATTGAGAGCGGTTTCGCATTCGGCGGTCCATTCAAAAGCTTTGCCCTGCCGTAGTGTATGGAAGAATTGTCGGCAACGATCTGTGGACCGACTGATAAACCTGTTGAGTGCGGCGGCCATCCCCATCAACTTTTGAACCTCTTTTACTGAGTGAGGGGAGCCGAGGTCCAGGATTGTTGTGATTTGCCTTGGGTTGGCTTCGATTCCTCTGTGGTTGACAATGTAACCCAAGAATTTGCCAGAGCCGATATCAAACGCACACTTGGAAGCGTTCAACTTCATTCCATATTTGCATAGGATGCCGAATGTCTTTTCCAGATCGGCTATATGATTCTGCTCTTCCTTGGACTTGACCACCATATCGTCAATGTACACTTCCATAGTTTTACCGAGTTACTCCTTGAACATGGTGGTGACCAGTCTCTGGTAGGTTGCCCCTGCATTCTTCAGCCCAAAAGGCATTACCTTATAGCAATAGGTTCTTATTAGGGTGAGGAATGCGGTTTTTTCTTGGTCCTCCGGATGCATAGCGATTTGATGATAACCTCTATAGGCACCAAGGAAGCTCATACGTTGATGACGGGCCGTAGTGTCTACAAGTTGGTCTATCTTGGGAAGAGGAAAACAGTCTTTGGGGCAGGCTTTGTTTAGATCCGTAAAATCGAGGCAGACTCGCCAAGTCCCATTTTTCTTCTTCACAACCACAGTATTGGAGAGCCACGTGGGGTAAGCCACTTCTTTGATCGCTCCAGCATCAAGCAACCGGTCAACCTCTTCAACGATGGCAGTAGTGTGCTCTGCGGCTAAGCGTCGGCTTGCATTTGGGATCAACATTCAAACGGTGCTCCGAAACAGATGGGTCTACACCCGGCATTTTATACGGGGTCTACGCAAATACATCAAGATTGCTGAGCAAGAAGGATACTAGCTGCTGTCGGTCGACCTGACTCAGGAAGGCGCCGACTATGAAGAACCTCTTTGGATTGCCATCAATCTCAACTCGGTCTAGATCTTCCATGGCTTTCTCATTTGGGAGTCGCCCGACATCGTCGAGGCTGTCACGATCCGGCACCTCAATAGAATTAACTCGCAACTCCTTTGGCATCTTTCCAGAAAGGAGATAACATGCCTGTGTTGTTTGTTGGGAACCACGGATTTGCTCAATGTCGTGTTCAATCGAGAAGCATAGAAGCTGATGATAGGTGCTTGGCACTGTCCGCATAGTATGCAACCAAGTTCGCCCCATGATGAGATTATACGGCGAAGGAAGCTTGACGACCAAGAATTCACATCCACTGTTCGGGAGCCCGCTCGAATGGGTAGCGTGATTTTTTCCAACGGATACTCTGGATTTACGTTGAAGCCGAATAATGGATAAGGAGCCAGAGACAGGTCTGACTCGTTGAAGCCGAGTTTGAGAAAGGTCCTGTGGTACATGACCTCCGATGTACTCCCCTGGTCTATGAGAACATGCTTAACGGTAAATTAGTTTACGCATAGTTCAATGACCAGTGGATCAATGTGGGGGACCGTTATGTCGATAAGATCAGAATCGTCGAAGGTAATACTCAGAACTACCTATGGCCTTTTTACTGGCGTTAGTTGCTTTTGGGGTACTGGGTGTGATTGAATTTTTTGCACAGTTGGGGGCATTGGCAAGCTGTATATCATATGAATGACGCCGAGAGGAGGAGAGTCCTGTGTTGGGGCCATTGCTTTGGTTGGGTTGTCTCGTCGACCATACTGTTGTAGCCAACCACCCTGCATTGGTTCCTCCAGGTGATATTTCAATGCATAACAGCTCTCAGTTTTATGGCCATGATTTTTTTGATATTTACACCACCGAACCCATCTTCGAGTATCAGGAGGTCCCTCCAATTTCGCTGGCCATGTGAATAGCGGGAGGGACCACTTTATATGCGGACTCTCTTCAAAAGAATTGGAAACTTCATATCGTTCTTTATTCTTAGGCTCCGGGGATAATAAGTCGGAATCGCGATCAGTGTCGTGTTGTCATGCTCGAGATTGTCGAACACCCGCCCATACAGGTTGTTCCGGACCTTGGCGCGCAGCTCGTTTGGACTTTTCCACCTCCAAGGCCAAATCCTGACGGAGACGTTCATTCTCAGCAATCGTGTTCTTCAATCTCTGTTCATTTCGTGTTGCTTTTTCCATGATCGTTCGCATTGCCTCATGCTCTGAAGTTGAAGGTGAGGCGAAGTTCAAAGCGCGTCTTTGCTGGGATAATCTCCGGTCCACGCGAGCTTGGTGGAGTGAAGTCAGCTATCTGTGTAGTTTCATTGGGGACTATTGGAGGGTCCTCCGTCACGCCCGCCATGGATATGCTTGAGTATTCCCACAGACGGCGCCAATTGTGGAGAAATGGTTTTAGAGATACTCTTCTGATCCTAGGGAACGCTCTTGATCCTCTTCTAGTCACTTGAAAAGGAATGAACACTCCGGTCGGGAGTGCCGGAATTAGCACTCCGACGGGCAAGTCAGTCTCGCACTCAAGATTGCTCTAATGTGAAATGATTGGCTTCAATGTCTGATTGAGCTGCCATTATTTGCTCAATTGACGTCATAGGAAGGTTGGAAAGAATAGGAGTCGAGGCACTCGGCCCAGTAGCGCTTACTAGATCATTCAAGTCCGGAAAGAGAGTAAGGGGACGGGACGAGGCCATGAAGTAGAAGAGAGAGATGTAATCGAAAGGAGGGTCATTTTTGGCAGCCTTTCTGCTCTGCTCAGTCTCTCTGTTCTATCTCTCTCATGTAGAAGAATAAAGGAATGAAAGCGAATGAGAAAGCAGAAAGAGAAGAGAGTGATTAAGAAGAAGACGGAGGAGAAGAAGACAAAAGGGAGAGAGAGTCGAGGCCGTTGATTGACTCGTCTCGCTTTTGTCGGTCGGCTGACGTAAAAGCGAGGACGCGTGTCCGACGCGTGTCTGACGCGATTTTCAACAGAAAAGATAGAGGCGCGTGAATCGTATATATATGTATATATATGTTTTGAATTGTATAGATGTCATTTATCACTATCATTTTCCTTCTCCTCCTCCAGATTTTGACCCATGATTTCTTTTTGATAATGTCACAGGGGAGAAATTATATGATATTATGTATTATGGTATTATTTTCAAATTATGGTATTATTTGAAAACTAATATGATGATTATGTATTTATAGTTTGATATCTTAGTCTCATATCATGTCTCTAATTAAAGCTTACTTATTACACATGTGCTAACCTATGTATTTAGAAATGAATTCAGGGAGCATGACTTGAGGGGGAGTTTTTCTTACTCTCAAATCAAATCAAAACATCATTGTGTGCCATCATCAAAAATGGGCAAATTGTTAGACTTATTTATTTTGATGATTTATTTAATTATGTTTTAATTTATTTGGAAGAGAAAAATAAAATCAAAATTTATTTTGATGATTTATTTGAAAGAGAAAAATAGAATCAACATTTATTTTGATGATTTATTTAATTATATTTTAATTTATTTGAAAGAAAAAAACAGAATCAAAATTTATTTTGTCCCATTATTTCTCACCTAAACCTTTGTCCTAAATGTTGTTAAAATGTATTTAATAATTGATTAAATCAGGAGTTCAAACAGCCCAAAACAGAGGTTCAAATAGCCCAAAAATAGAGGTTCAAACAGCCCAGCACAACAGCAGTTCAAAAGGTTCAAGTGGAAGATATTCAAATTTGTAATGATGGAGTGGAAGATATTCAAATTAGTAATGATGGAGTGGAAGATATTCAAATGCATACAACAGCTATAAATTGAAATGAATACAGCGGCTATAAACGGCTATAAGTTTTATTATATATACCAAAGACTCTAATGTAAACAAGTTACAAAAAAAACCAGAAAATATTCTTTGATCTATAATCACTCACATCTATTCTCTGAAAAATTCTCTGAGAAGTGTTCTTCAATTTTTGTTTACATCCTCTTTCAGAAATTATGCACTGAGACGTATAGCTTTAAGCACATTCTTCCTGTATGAGGTTTGCAGAAAAACCAAAGCTTCATTTTTATATCTATCTTTGAGAGATAATTCTTGTAGCTTTCTGTGAAAGCAAAAACACCTTCTTGTCAACCTTGTAAGAGTGTAGTACACTCAGTGTTCTTGACTTAGAAAGTCAGTAAAATCTGTGGAGGATTGCTCCATCTGTGAAAAGGTTGCTAGCACCCTGTGAAGCTAGAATATAGTGAAAAATCTCAAGTGAAGCTTGAAGAGTGGACGTAGGCCGAGTTGAAGCCGAACCACTATAAATTTATTTGTCTCTCTCTCCCTTATCTCTTTATTTTATTTTAATTTCCATAACTATATTTCACATTTTCACTATGCTAAAATCATTAACTGACATAGTTGTTAGAACACTTGTTTTAATTATTTTTATTTCATTAACTATATATATCTATTGTGCTAGTCATAATTTTTATTAGGGTATTATTATTTTTATTTGTAAAAACCTAATTCACCCCTCATCTTAGGTTGTCTTTTGGGTAACAGGGGTTATATACCTCCTATGAAATTGGCATGCGTCTTCATGTCGTGCGAAGAGAGATAGAGCAAAAGGACAGTCGCATTCGGAGCTTGCAAGCCCGCGTAGAGAAGGCCGAAAATGAGCTGAAGAAAGCTAATACCTCTGAAACTCAGTCGGCGAGTCAAGTGAACCCGATTGTCGCAGAACAAGTAAACTGGCGAATTTTGGATCACGTGATTGCCGACTAAGAAACGACGAGTATGTTCACAATAGAAGCTGCGAAGACCAGGTCCTATGAAAAGGGCTTCCATGACGGCCGAAAAATTGGAATAGACAAAATGAAGGAAAAACTAGCCGAGGAAGTCTGTTGATGCGAAAATCGTGGATTTAAGCATGGATGGATCAAGGCACTCCAGGCCGCAGGCATTGATCCGGTGTCACCTTTATATTAGAGTTATACTTTTCCGTTTGAGGCTTTTGACGCTGAGAAGACTAACGACGAGGATGGAGCCGAACAATTTTAATGTACATTGTTCCGTTTTTGTGTAAATCTTATACTCACGATCTATTTAATAAAAAATTTTATTTTGAATGTCTCTATGTTATTTTAATCAATGCTTGTAAATTAAGTCATGACCATCTACTACTTTACGTCAATCGCATTTGCGCTTGTTAGTCGCATTTGCGCTTGTCAGTCGCATTTGCGCTTGTCAGTCTCAATATCCATGGAAGGCGCTCCGAATTCAGAGGCTTATTCGGTCCAAATGTGTCATTCACGCATGGGGCTCTGAATTCGGAGGCTTTTTGAGTTGGCCAATCGTGTTCACGAAGGGCGCTCCGAATTTGGAGGTTTATTAAGCCCAAACATGTTAACCATGGATGGGGCTCCAAATTCGGAGACTTTTTGAGTTGGCCAATCATGATTTCCATGAAAAGCGCTCCGAATTCGGAGGCTTATTCGGCCCAAACGTGTCATTCATTGATGCGGCTCCAAATTTAGAGGCTTTTTGAGTTAGCCAATCGTGATTTTCACAAAGGGCACTCTGAATTCGGAGGCTTTTTGAGTTGGCCAAATGTGATTTCCACGAAGAGCGCTCCGAATTCGAAGGCTTTTTGAGTTGGCCAATCATGATATCCACGAAGGGCGCTTTGAATTCGGAGGCTTATTCGACCCAAACGTGTCATTCATGATTGGGGCTCTGAATTCGGAGGCTTTTTGAGTTGGTCAATCGTGATATCCACGAAGGGCGCTCTGAATTCAGAGGCTTTTTGTGTTGGCCAATTGTGATATCCACGAAGGGCGCTCTGAATTCGGAGACTTATTCAGCCCAAACGTGTCATTCACGGATGGGGCTTCGAATTCGGAGGCTTTTTGAGTTGGCCAATCATAATATCCACGAAGGGCGCTTCGAATTCGGAGGATTATTCGGCCCAAACGTGGCATTCATAGATGGGACTCCGAATTCAGAGGCTTTTTGTCACAACCATAACTCACTAGGCAAGAAAGAAAAAGCATTGTATTGGAAAAAAGAAAGATGTATACGGCGAAAATTCAAAACAAGCTGTCATGTCGTACAAGTTTGCTTAATGATAAAATTTGCGCAAGTGTGTGGAATTCCAGGGATGCGGTAAGCTTCTTCCAACCATGTCTTTAAGCCGATATGCCCCTGTTCCTGCGATTGAGTCAATCTGATAGGGGCCGTCCTAGTTGGGACCTAACTTTCCGTCAGCGGGATTCCTAGTAACGGGAAGCACTTTCTTGAGGACCAATTCCCCTGGTATGTAACGACGTAGCTATATACGTTGATTATACGATTTAGCGAGTTGTTGCTGGTACCGTGCCATGGATGCAAGGGCACGGTCCCGGCGTTCTTCAATCAGAGTTAAGTTCAAGGCCAACATCACGTCATTTCGGCCAATGTCAAAAAGCCTCTATTTCAAAGTTGGAAGGCCAATCTCCAGGGGGATGATTGTTTGGGTTCCAAAGCAAAAAGCAAACGGAGTTTCCCCAATGAATCGCCTTGGAGTAGTGCGGTGGGCCCACAATACGCTGGGCAGCTCTTCGGACTATTTGCCTTTAGCTTTCTCCAGTCTTTTCTTGATGCCGTCTAGAATGACTTTGTCGGTGGCCTCCGCTTGACCGTTGCTTTGTGGATAAGCCGGCAACGAAAAGTAGGGTCGGATACCATAATTTTTGTACAGCTCTCGGTATACGCCATAGTCGAACTGGGTACCGTTGTCTGAGACAAGGGCTCTTGGGATGCCGAATCTCGTTATGATGTTTTTCCATACAAAACGCTTAACATCGAAATCTTGAATATGTGTCAATGCCTCCGCTTCGACCCATTTTGTGAAATAATTCATCGCAACAATTAAGAATCGCTTGTTGCTTGGGGCCCATGGTAATGGTCCAACGATATCAAGCCCCCATTGAGCGAACGGCCATGGACTAGTGATAGAGTTTAACTCCTCGGCGAGCAGATGAGTTAAGGGGAAAAACTTCTGGCATTGCTCACATTTCTTGACATAACACTCGGCATCGGTTCGCATGGTCGGCTAATAGTACCCCTGCGTTACGGCTCGATGGGCCAGAGAACGTCTTCCCAAATGGGCACCACAACTACCTTCATGTTTTTTATACAAAAGTTCATTGACTTTATTCGGGTGAACACATTCTAAGTATGGCCTAGAGAGAGATTTTTTGTAGAGCTTCCCCTGCAAATCCAAGTAGTATCAGAGGGTTTTGTTTCGCAGTTTGTGTGCTTCTTTCTTAGCCATTGGGAGTTGTTCTGAGGATAGGAATACGCCGATAGGGTCCATCCAACTTGGACTCGGTTCAATAACGTTGATCTGGACTGATTCTGAAGAGGCAATGCTCGGCTCAGGGACGAACCCTACTTCGATTGTCCGCTTGGTTTCTGAGTTGATGGCAGAGGCTAAGCAAGCCAGGGCGTCCGCATGCGTGTTCTGATCCCCGGTTATTTGATTCAGTTTGTGGTGATCAAATTTCACGAGTAAAGAATTTGCCGTTTTCATATAGGCTGCCATGCAGTCATTTTTGGCTGCATATTCCCCTTTCAACTGGTTGATTACTAGTTTTGAGTCATAGAAAACAAGCAGACGTCACGTATCGAGCTGAAGTGCATTTTATAAGCCAATTAATAGTGCTTCGTATTCGGCCTCATTGTTTGATGCATCGAAGCCCAGTTTGATGGCCTGTTAGATTATTGCCCCTTCGGGGGTCATGATTACTACGCCAGCCCCATTGCCACATTCATTGGATGACCCGTCACAATACATCTGCCAAACGTCTCCGACATACATTCTCAGTTGGGCTTAGTTTGCACTTGCTCAGACTTAAAGTCGGCGAGGGATCCTGTGAATTCGGCTACAAAGTCAGCGAGCACTTGCCCCTTTATGGAAGTTCTGGGTAAAAACTGGATATAATACTGGCCGAGTTCCAAACCCATTTCGAAACACGCCCCAATGCTTCCGCGCTGCGGAACGCTGACCAGAGGGGATAGTCCATTAGTACCCCAATGGTATGCGCCTGAAAGTAATGCATCAGTTTTCTTGCAGCCATGACCAGAGGGGATAGTCCACATAGTAAACTGGTCACTGCTCCCCAAGTTCTTCCTTTAACAATACGGTGCTGACCGCCCGGTATGATACCGCCAAATACAAAATGACTGGATCACCTGCCTCAGGTGTTGACAAGAGTGGTACTGATCGGAGATAAGACTTCAAGTCGTCCAAAGCGGCCTGGCATTCGGGGGTCCATTCAAATGCTCTGCCATGCCGAAGTGTGTGAAAGAATTGTCGGCAGCGATCTGTGAAATGACTAATAAACCTGTTGAGTGCGGCGGCCATTCCCATCAGCTTATGAACCTCTTTGACTAACCGAAGGGAGCCAAGCTCTAGAATTGCCGTTATTTGCCTCGGGTTGGCTTCGATTCCGTGGTGGTTAATGATGTAGCCAAGGAATTTTCCAGATTCGATGCCGAATACACACTTCGAGGTGTTCAATTTCATCTTGTACTTTCGTAGGATGCCGAATGTCTCTGCCAAATCGGCTAGATAGGAGTGTTTTTCCTTAGATTTGACCACCATATCGTCGATGTATACTTCCATGGTACAGCCAAGTTGTTCCTTGAACATAGCAGTCACTAGTCTTTGATAAGTTGCCCTCACATTCTTCAGCCCAAAAGGCATGACCTTGTAGCAATAGGTTCCTCTTGGGGTGAGGAATGTGATTTTTTCTTGATCCTCCGGATGCATGGCGATTTGATGATAGCCCCTGTAGGCACTCAAGAAGCTCATGCGTTGATGATGTGCCGTTGCATCTACGAGTTGGCCTATTCTGGGCAGGGGAAAACAGTCCTTGGGACAAGCTTTGTTTAAGTCTGTGAAATCCATACAAACACACCAAGAGCCATTCTTCTTCTTTACGACCACAGTTATAGCGATCCCGGTTGTCCCTTTACTATTCTGTTGTATTCCGGACTCGGTTCCGTGAAGTTGGTCGTGGTATCTATCTTGTTGCCGTCCTTTAATTTCAGTTGATTGAGTTTTAGGATGTTTTGGGAAGGGTTGTTACAGGTTGGTTAGGTCTTGGTTTCAATTCCTGGTTGCCCAGTTTTTAGGCGTTCCGCTCGAGCGGGTCTTCTTGCGCTCGAGCGGGGATTTCACAAAACCAGTATTTCGGGTTCCTGTAAAACTTCTGCAGATATGATTTTTGCGCTCGAGCGGGTTTGTTTACGCTCGAGCGGTAGCGCTCGAGCGGGTAGTACTTTCTGGGTTTGAGTTCTGGGAGGTGGAAATCTACGCTCGAGCGGACTGGTTTTCGCGCTTGAGCAGAAGTGCTTTATTCTTGTGTCTTGGCGCTCGAGCGGGCCTTATTCCGCTCGAGCGTGTCCAGATTTTGTTCTTGGCGCTCGAGCGTTGTGTTCTCCGCTCGAGCGGGCCATACGTATATGAGTTATCCGCTTGGTGATTTTAAATCACTTTTTGCTTTTCTTTCTCTCTCCTACTTTTTCTAAAACCCATTTTGAGAGCTCCTCTCTCTAAAAACTTGACTTATCTCTAGGTATTGATCTAGTAGAAGTGAGTTCCTCACCTTCGGTCTTTGTAAAAGTTGTGTTGATCGTCGAGGGCGTCGTTTTGATCCGAAAATATTGGTCTTTGGAGCACTTTGATTTTGGTCTCTTCTCCATCCAAGCTCTAACTTTGAGGTAGGGATGTCCTACTCCTCTTTATGAGCTTTGTCTTTAAATTTTAGTATTTTGAGATGTTGGGGTTGGTTTGGTAATTTTGTGAAAGTCTGGGGCCTTTGTGTAAATTTACAAAAGTGGGGGTTTTAGCTATATAAAATCTGGATGCATGTTTGGCATGGAAAATGTGAAATTAATGTTAAGACATTAATGAAAATGGAACCTAAGGGTTGTAATGTAAATTTTGGAACATGCCCTAATTACATTGGTTAATTAATTCGTATAATTAATTAAGAGGAATGAGAAATTGATTTGGAAAGACATGGAATGAAAGGGTGTAGTTGGATTATTTATCACTCACCTAGTTGGAATGTTGATTATATATCCATTGTTGCATTTATTTTCTGTATAGGAATAACTGCTTTGGGCTATCGGTGGAGGATAGTCTTGAATGTTGTAGACAATGCATGACGATTAGGCAAACCGAAACTAATCACTGGAATGTGTCATTGAGTATGACGATTGAAAGAATACATTAAATTTATGTGTTATGTGGTGATGTGTATAATTATTGTTTATATGCATTGTGTTGTGTTGGAGGAGATAGGGGATGTATTCCACGGTTTAGGGGAAGATAGGGGTGGACCTCTAAACCGGATGTTGTTGGGAGGAGATAGGGGATAGACTCCATAGATAGAGCTCATATGCTTATCTAGTAATGTGTTGACAAAGCTCATATGCTTGTCATTGGAAGTGTGATAGTGCTCATATGCATATCTGTGGAAGTGATGATATAGCTTGTATGCTTATCTGTTGGTTTGTGATATAGCTTGTATGCTTATCTGTTGGTATGTGATATAGCTAGTATGCTTATCTATTATGAAATGGGGAAGTGCTTGATATGAGTTACTGTCTCATATGAGTTGTTTGGCCAGGTTCTGAGCCATGGTTATAAATTGAGAATTGAAAAGAATTGGAAAATGGACTGTAATATGGACTTGTATGTCATGAAATCGTAAAGTGTAATAAGGGAAAGTATCAGTGTTGGCCATCTATCAACTACTAATCTTTTAGTCATTGTTCATATTTGGTTTAGTATATTTCTACTGGGTTGTGGCTCACCCTATATGAGAATATCATTTTCAGGTACAGGTAGCATGCCACCTCCAAGGACGTAGCTTGGGAGGCTAGAGGCAGGCGGATTTTTGTTATTTTATTTCTTGATGTATTACATGTATATTCAAGCCAAGGGCTTAATGTGGAAATGAGTTAGCACTCTTTTGTTGTAACCAAGTGTTAACTTGGAAAGCTGTAAGCCTTTAAGGCATTTGCTTTTGTTGTTAACATGTAATACTTTTGGTAGTGGAACTCTGATGAATAGAAGAATGTGGAACTTTTATATATCAACGCATGTCTATATTGATAGGTTTAATGTCATTATTTTGAGGGTGTTACAACAGTATTGGACAACCATGTAGGATAGGTTACTTCACGAATTGCCTCGGCATCAAGTAACTGATCTACCTCTTCAACAATGGCCGAAGTATACTCCGCGGCAGCCCGCCAACTTCTCTGAATAATTGGCTTACATTTCGGACGTTTAAGCGATGCTGGGCCACAGATGGATCCACTCTTGGCATCTCGTATGGTGACCATGCAAACACATCGATATTACTGAGTAAGAATGATACAAACTCTTGCCTTTCAGCTTTATCTAGGGAAGCGTCGATCATGAAGAACTTATCAGGATTCCCGTCAATTTCGACCCGATCCAAGGCTTCGGTTTCCTTTTCACTTAGAGTCCTCCCAATGTCTTCGAGGCTCTCCCTATCCAGTACCTCAATTGAATGCACTTCCAACTCCTTTGGTCTCTTTGTAGCAAGAAGATATCATGCCTGTGCCGACTTCTGAGAACCTTGAATTTGTTCAATACTGTACTTAGTCAGAAAACAAAGTAGTTAATGTAAGGTGCTTGGTACGGCCTGCATGGTGTGCAACCAAGTTCTTCCCATGATGAGATTATATGGCGAAGGAAGCTTGACAACCAGAAATTCTATATCTACTGATCTGGTGCCCGCCCGAGCTGGTAGTGTGATTTTGCCCAAAAGATACTCCGAGTTAGCATTAAAGCTGAATAACGGGTAATCAGCCGAGGACAGATCTGAGTCAGTGAAGCCAAGTTTGACAAAAGTTTTGTAATACATTATTTCCGAAGTGCTGCCCTGGTCAATGAGAACACGCTCAATAGTGAACATGTTTACGCGTAGCTCGATGACGAGGGGATCAGTGTGGGGGTGAGTTACTCCAATTAAGTCACTATCATCGAAACTAATCCTTCCAGTTTCATGGGGTCGTTTCGCTGGTGTGACTCAGCTATTGGGGCTAGACTGCAACTGAATCATATGCACCTCAGGTGGCATCGGCGAGTTGTATATCATATGAATTACACCAAGAGGAGGTGAGTCTGGCCGTAGAGCTATTGTATTTGTTGGATTATTCTTTCGGACGTGTTGTGTAAGACGGCCGTCTTGTACTAACTCCTCCAAGTGATCCCTCAGTGCATAACAACTATCAGTGTCGTGACCGTGGTCTTTATGATACTCACACCGTTTATCCCGTCGTCTTATATCAGAAGGTCCTGTAATTTTGGGCAGCCACTTGAAAAACGAAAGGTGTTGAACTTTTGACAGAATCTTACTGATCAGCTCTGTTAACTTCGTGTATTTCTTGCCTAAGCGCCGTGTGCGCCTGCTATCCACTTGATACTGTTCATTAGCTCGATGTGAACATTGATCGTTTGATCAATGCGAGTCACGCCTCTTGTCTCGTTTAGCTCGATTCCGCAGCTCAAGGCTTCTGGATGACATGACGCTAATCGGCTGAACGATTCCCGACGCGGTCGTCTCAATGGCTTTATGTCCGGCTTTAACCCGTAGGGCATCGTCTTTCCCTTTGCAATATTCTTCGGCCTTTTTCATTAACGCCCAGACTATTTTAGGGGGCCGTCTGGTTAATGAACTGCGGAGGGGACTATCGGGATGCAATCTTATCTTAAAGGCGGTGATAGCCATGGAGTCATTGTAAGCATCATCTACCAGATTGAAGCATTCCCAATAGCGCGCCGAATATTCACGAAGGGTTTCGCTTGTTTTAATTTGCATCCCCCAGAGGGAATTGGCCTGCTTTGGCTGGATCTCATTAGTGATGAATCTAGCCCTGAAGGACTTCTGGAGCTGATGAAAACTCTTAATTGACGCCGGCTCCAATTTATAATACCACCTAACGGCCAGCGATCCCAGACTGCTTGGAAATATTGGACACATGAGGGCTTCATCTTCATCATGAAGTGTCATTACTTGCTTATAATGGCAAATGTGATCGGTAAGGTCTGATTTTCCGTCGTAGAGGGTGAACAACGATACTTTGAACTTTTTGGGTAGTACAACCCTTGCAATTCGTCGCACAAAGGGGTCATGCTTATCTTCCTCATCCGAGTCATCGTTCTTCCCTCGTTTGTGCCGTACATATGGACTTCCTTCAGATGAGCTGGATACATCAACTCATCATTTCTTTCTAGATTCCGGGGATGGTGAGTCAGAATCACTATCATTATTGTGTTTCCGAAGTTGACGTCGTCGACCATCCTTCTTTCCCGAAGGTCGACCCCGGTCTTGGCATATGGCTTGTTAGAATTTCAGCACCTCCAAGGCCAAATCCTGGCGCAGGCGCTCGTTCTCAGCCATCATGTTCTCCAGCCGCTGTTCATTTTGCTTTGCTTGATCCATAATCGTTTGCATTGTCTCATGCATTGAGGTTGAGGGTGAGGTCTGAGCTACTGAATTGAAGTTCAAGGCCCGTCATGCGACGATATTCTCCGATCCAAGCATGTTTCTTGGAGTGAAGTCGTCTCTTGGCATAGTTTCATCAGCGACTATTGGAGGATCTTTTGTTACGCCCGCCATGGATGTGCTTGACTATTCCCACAGACGGCACCAATTGTGGAGAGGTGGTTTGGAAATACTCTTGGATCCTGAAGGATGTTCCTGATCCTCTGATTACCACCTGAAAAATGATTAACGCTTAAGTCGGGGGTTGCCGGAATTAGCACTTTGACGGACAAGTTAGAATAGGCTCTCTCGTTTGCTGGTGTCTTAAGTTTATTTA
Source organism: Camellia sinensis (assembly GCF_004153795.1). Lineage (NCBI taxonomy): Eukaryota > Viridiplantae > Streptophyta > Magnoliopsida > Ericales > Theaceae > Camellia > Camellia sinensis. Next base: position 59,264 of record NW_021026755.1, on the reverse strand, counting down.
ATTTGTTCTCACATACCTCTCTTTGGTTGATGCTCCTCTTATTTATACTCCTCCCTGGTCTCGGGGGTCGGGACCACTTTTAATCTAGCGCACAACTACTCATTCGGCCTTTCTATCGTGTGCCCATTCCCACTCGACTTCTTGTACGGCTGATTCTATGGCCGATTTAATTTTTCGGCTTTAGGGCCCCCCATGACAGAGCCGAATACTATTTGTCCTAATTTCCTTCAAATATATTTGGCTTTCCTACATATAATTTTATTCGGCTCCCACAACCTGCTATTCAACCAGAAAAACAACATGGGAGCATTATTTATAGAGAATGAGAAAAAGCAGTGCATGACAGCTGGGCAACACTGACTGACCTCACATTGAGGCCCAGTTGTGCCTCAATGAAGCCTGACCGTGCATATTTAGGCCTGGCCGAGTCTAAATGATGTTTCAGAATCAGTGCAGTTGCAGCAAAGGCCAACCTTTTCCTTAACGTACCACAGTTGTATTTTGAGTCCTGTTTTGTTTGTACCAAATGTTTTTTTGTGTTTTCGAGTTGTTTTTAATTTGTTTTCTTGTTATCGAGTTGTATTTCGCATTTTGTCAAATTGTGGGTAGTTATCCAATTCAAGAATGAATGCAAGAGCAAGTCTTATGTGAAGTTACCATGCAAAGGTTATGCCATTCATCACATGCAAACACCATTTATCATATTGTGCAAGGAAATCATTCAATAAAGATTTGACTTTTATACCTAGTGAGTTCAACCCCGATCATTGTTTTACAGAGCAATAAAACAACAAAAATCTTTCAAACCAAACAAAAGGGTCTATCTAAAGCTAACCTTTAACTACAAAGCAAAACAAAAACAAAAATAGAAACAACATCGTCGCCTTCATTAATAGCTCATCCTCGCCCTCTTCCTCCTTGGCTGCAGATGAGGTGCATCACTGTCACTGCTAGGGCTGCTGGACTGCAAGTCAACCTTCTCTTCCTCATCCTCTGGGGTCGTAGACCCGTCAAAAGACTCCTCAGAAGGTGAGCGCAGCCTTGCTCGGCCTCTCCCTCGATCGACTCCCCCTCAACCCCTCACGGGACCCCGTCTCCATCTACTAGCTGAAGGAGGTCCTGCAGGCACTGCTGGCGTTGACTCAAGCTGAAAAAAATACAAGTATCAATATGGACTAACAAGAGTATAAACAGTTTGGCAAACAATGGTGAACTTGAACTACGAATAGAATGTACCTCAATCCCATGAAAGACTAAGGCGGTCTGCCTCCTCCGTACCATAAGGAGTAGTCAGTCAATCGTATGAAGGAGGTCATTAGCATACACCCAGGGTATCTACAAAAGGAACATAATTTGAGAAAGGAACAGAAGTAACAGAGACTACTAAACAGAAATGGTAGAAAAATAAAATAAGATAAAGTGAGTAGAAGCATAAAGAAATGTGTACCTGCTCGATGCTAGGAGCGAACACAAGCCTGCGGTCCCTCTCCTTGATGCACTCAAATGGGATCTGCTTGATCACTCTATCTAGACGCATGTACATGATCTCAGTGGGGATCACAGGAAATCCAGGAATGGGAGCAATGATAGGGGCACCTCCAGCAGGGGCGTGACCAGCCGCAGCACCAGCAACAGCAACCTCCGGTATAGTGCAAACCATGCCTGGGGTAAGAGGCGCCTTCACTCGAGTGTGTAAGAAGGTAGTAAAGTCACCGGGCTCATGATGATGATCGCCTTCCTCGCTCAACATCAGGAGGTCGATTTGAGGACCGTCCTACAATTCATCAACTACCCTCATAACTAGAGGAGGAAGGGTGTGGAATGTCGAGGTCAACGATGTCCTATGTCAGGCGGATAAACCTTTCCTCCAGGTAGTAAGCCCAGCCAAAGAGGCCCTCGAATAGAATCCGCATGGTGGAGGCATGCCATACCATGACATAGGTCATCCTCGACACCTAGGAAATACTTGCCCAGGGATACCAGTCAACCTATCAGAAATCAGTGTAGTGTTAAATCAATGCAATGTTAGAAATTAGTACAGTGTTAGATCAATGCAATGTCAGAAATTAGTGTAGTGTTAGATCAATCCAATGTCAGAAATCAGTGTAGTATAAGAATGGCAGTGCAATAAAGAAGCAACAGTATGAGAATGACCATGTAGTGTGGGAAACTGTGTAGTTTGCTTACAGTATGTAGTAGTTAAAGGCTGATATTTTGTTACCCGGTCTGCAGTGATCGTATCAAGGAAGTAGTGGAAATAGGGGAATCTCGGCCTACATGACGGCAGCGCTCAAATCGGGAGCTATAGTACCGTGAGCGGGGTACTAACAACTCGATCAGTCTCAGCGAGACCGGAGCCAGAGAGGTGAAGTATGTATACACCTAGAGAAAAGATGGATAAAATAAATGAGCAGAAAATGAAATGCAGATGAGTAGAAAAAGTAGAATGAACATAATGATTAGAAAAGATGAGTATGAGGCATACCTCCCAAACCCTCCAGTAACCGCCGAGTGAATCTGCCTTGCGGCGGCAGACAGAGCTCATGTAGCAGCACAAGGTGGCTAGGTCGGCGCCAACCCAATCATACTCTACCACCTGGGAGAGGTGCACCAGTGCTCCCAAAAGATATAACCCCACGGTATTTTCCCTGTTCGCAAATAGGGTAGTATCGAGGAGATACATAAGGAAGTCGCTGGTGTATTGGGCAACCTCATCTGGAGTAGTGGGCTGAAAGTTAGAGAAGTACTTGAAAAACCAGTTGTACCCCACCACCCCATGACTGGTGATGTTCGGGATCGCTCCAAGAAGATGATGCTGTGCGGTTCTCCATTCTGTCATGTCAGGATCACATGGAATTGGGCCTCCAACTCCAACCCGCAAGCTGGTGAGCATCGTAAAATCGTACAGGGTCAGAGTCAACTCCCTGATTGATGAGAAATAGAATGAATCTGTGGTGTCCCACCATCTCTTGACCAAGGCCCCGTACAACGGTGACTCGGCCCTCATCTGTATAAGCCCTGAGCAGAAGGGCCCCAAGCCAGCTATATCAACTAGTGCGCGAACCTCAGCGAGCAGTCTCTCATACCAACACCGGGGGCCTGATATGGATCCGCAGTTGCCAATCCTCCTAGCTATCACCTACAAATGGAAAATATAAAGCATTAACTAGTGCTCTACTTGTGAGATTCAACAATGCCTCAAAACAAAGGGAAGTTGCTTACCATGGAGGCATAGCACTCCATGGGCTCTCGTAGCAAGATATCCTCGTCTATCCCGGGGATGAGGCCCTCAAATCTCAAAATGCCACCTAGAGGTAGAGCATGTGTGCGTGGTCGGTATGTGGTCACATCGAATGGCCTATCAACGAGGGGAGGTAATGAGGGAGCATCCTCGGCCTCCATGTCTGCGCCTAGGGTAGCCCCAATACCAATAGCGGGGTCCGAAATGGGAACTTCATCACTAGCCATGGAGAAGAGTGGAAAAAATGAAAAGAAAGCAAGAAAATATAAGGGCTAAACCCTAGAAGAGAGAAAATGGGAGGGGAAAGCAAAAACATGAGAGTGAGTCCCCAAAAAACCAAGAAAGTCCATGAGAAACAAGGAAAAAACAATGAGAAACCCAAAAACTTTGCCGAATCAAAATCCAATAGGTTCAAAATGTAGAGGAGATGAAGGGTTTCGAAGAAAAAATGGTAAGGATTGTTAGGTATTGCAAGAAAAAGAGGAAATCTAGAGAGAGAGAAAAGCTAGAGAAAGGGAGAAAGTGATTTTGGATGAAAATGTGTGAGGAAATGGGGTTTGGGTTTGCTTTAAACAAGCAAATCGCAGGGAAAGGCTGAAACAGCCCCTGCCGCTATCGTGGCCCGGCCGGTTGTCGCGAGGCCCGGCCGTGCTTCATTGAGGCTGGCTGGCTCTCAATGTCAACACAGTTCAGTTTTGTTCTTTCCCTCTACCTCTCTTCCTTTTTGTTGTTTATAGGGTTTCAAAAGGAAAAAACCAAAAAAGGAAAGTTATTTAAAAAAAGAAAAAGAAAACGCAAAGAGAGAAAAACAAATAAAAAGGAGAAGAAAAAGCAAAGAAAAGTAGAAAAGAAATAAATAAGAGAGCAAAGAAAAAAAGGGGAAAGAAAGCAAAAAAACAAGCAAAAGTAAAAGAAGGAAAGAAAATACGAAAATAGTGGGAAAGAAAAGCAAGAATTTTTGTTCAGTTGAATTTATTATACGAATGCATGATTTGATTCATAATTTGCTTGTTTAACTCATAGTTTAAGTCATAGTTTTGATTTGTTTAAATTTATTTAAACTGCTCTGTTAGTTTATAAATTATTTTGCCTAAATTGTTTGTTCTATTATATTGTACACAAACAATATTTTATGTATGGTTCATTCAGAGGAGTTCTAGATAAAATCATTCGTGCCACAGTAAAATCATCATCTATTTCACAACCACATTGAAACACGGTGCGCTGTGTTCATTGTTTTAACACGTGGGTAAATTGGCTTCCACTTTACTACACCGCTTTGATTATTTTGATTTTACACCTCTCTGTGTACAATCCATTTTTATTTCTAATTCGTACTTACGCAATTTGTTTATCCTTCTTCCTCCTCTCGCGTGTGACGCATTAGAATTGTACCTTTGGTTAAAAACATCGAGTTCGCCCGGTGTTCACATCACATTTCCTCCTCTCGCATGTGGTGGCAATTCTGTGAGAAACCTCTTGATATCAACCAGGGAGGCCCCCTCTGGGTGCTTCAACTCTGGCTCTTTGCATACTTCACTGATTTACATCCCAAGTGCTTGAAGTTTTGTTCAAGACCCTAGCACTTATGGAGAAAAGTATGCTAGAATTGCCCTTTATCCTGTTTCTTTCGCCTAATATCTTACTTTTTTCCACCAGTTTCCTGGTTCTCCTTCTACCACATTCTTTTACCCCTTCGATGCCAATAAAGGACCGACTTGGCTGAGGACATTCTTAGCTGATAGACAGTGTTCCAACCCATTGCACAAGGATATGTGGGCCTCTATTTTGTTACCGAGGGAACTTTTTATTGGTACTTTAAACTCTCGAGCTTATAAGTGCATATCTGAGCTATACTGCCCCTCCTAGTTTGTCAGGCAATTTGGGCTTACTCAAGGAATTCTCATTCCACTCTGCAGTCTCTCGAATATCCATCTTACAGCCAGAGACCTGAGAGTACCCAAACCTAAACTAGAGAAGGCAACATTTAAACTGTTGAAAGATTTGAGTGAGTTTAAATTTACCCCCTTCCTCCCCTCTGGCTCAGTTTTAAAAAGATTTCAAAATTGGTAAACAGTCAATATGGAAGTACATCTAGTAATACATCCTCATGATTTACTAATAGGGCTAGGTGTGCTTTCTAAGGGTAAACCAAAAGAAACTGGGACCATCCCTTCTTCTTCTACAGTTACCAAGACTATTGATGCAGTCTCACTCCCTCCTTCCAGAGTTACCAGAGCTGCTTCGAAGAAGGGTATGCACTTTTAGGTTTCATTCCTTTCAGAATTTTCTGTTTGTTTTCTTCGTATTCGTACTACTTGGTGTAGGGTCTCCACAAGAAGAATCTCCCAAGAGGGCTGAAGCTCTGGCTATTCTCAATGACAATCACCAGCAGAGAAAGAAAAGAAAACTACTACTCACTCCTGAGGAGTCTGAGTCTCAGATTGCAGAGAAAGAGCAGGAAATACCACCGCAGAGGAAAAAGAAAAAGAAGATAACCGTCTCGCCTTCTGACTTGATCGAAGATCTTACTCACGAGGTAGCTGCCAAAACAGTGGAAAAGGAACACTCTAAAGAAATAATTGTTTTCCGGAGAGCTGAAAAAAGGCGGCAGCAGCAACTTGTAGACGCGCCCCGAGGACTCTCCGAGAGCTCCACACTTTGTGAAGGCGCGAAATTCTCGTTTTGTTCTCTAGCTACTACAGTTCGGACTCAAATATCACGGTTCTGAATCTAGTCTCACAATGTGCGATATGAGATCGATAAATCACCAAAGAGTCTAAATCTGGCAAATCGTTTTGGAAAACTGATTTTTATAAAGAAGTGCCAAACATGGATTGTTTTGCCAGATACGGAGTCGCCACCTAAATATTTTATTTTTTGGGGAAAATTTACGAAACCCTGACTCGTGCCTAAGGCCACATGTTCGTCATCACCAAAGTTGCCTCGACTCAGGAACTTGGGTATGAGAGGGGAAGGTCATGCAATGAGCACCCCCGCTTGCCCGATCAAAGATCGGCCTTTACTAAGCATGATATCTTGTTTTTGAAAACACATGTATTCTTATTCCAGTTATTAACCTAGAATTACTATGTGATGCGCACGGCAAACAAGTATAGACTAGATCGCCTAAGTTGGAACAAAACATTGCATATTCGTTTGTTTGAAAATGGTTTGAAGTTTGCTATTCGCAAGTAGGCTAAAATGCGGATTTCAATGAATTGTTCCAATACAAGTAATCCAGCCTTCACCCACAGGCATTCAGGCAGTTATATCAAATAAGCAGTTAGCCTCATGGTAAGCATGCTTTTATGATAGCATTAACACACATGCAGTATGCTAAAGCGTAAACACTCACAGTGTACTCCGAGCCAAAACAAAGAACTAGTTAGAAATCATGCATTATCCTAGTTCATGTTAAGATGGCTAATGCAACACATGCAAAAATGCAACTAAGATAGGCTCGGCTATCCTAAGATGTCATGTGAAAATGCAACTTGATATATGTATTCAAGTAGGAATTGAAATACAATGCAGTTAGCATGATGCGCCGAGCCCGGTGCATGCAAGACTAATGAATGGATGCACACATGCAAGCATAAGGTATGCTAAATGAAATATGCCCTAAAACTAACAATCATAAGCGTTTAAGTAAAAGGGAGAAAGAAATGGGGGTTGGAAGACATGCATCACACACACGCACACTTATTACAACAATACGCCCTCTCGCGGGAGGGACCGAATAAAGAGCTAACTAGCTAATCTAAGTTAATTAAACTAATTATTACACAACAAATTAATTAACTAATCCTAGTTAACTAATTATTACAAAAATGTAGTGAATAGCTAACGCATTAACTATTAAGTTACAAACCAAAGCATAAGCTAGCTATCTAAGCATGGCAGCTAAGGAAAGCAATAAAACAGGAGCTTCAGAGGGAGAACAATGCATGCATGTTCGGTTGCCTCGTTCAGAAATCCAATGCGATACCCCGATTTGCCTCTATTTTCATTTGTCCTCAGAACCTTGCACCAAGCTCCAGAAAGCTTAAAATTCACCTTAGGAGACCTGTGGGAGGGTGGCCGACCACTTTTTGTTGTTGCAGGGCAGAAAAAGTGGTCAGCCAGCTAGTTTTTCTGGCTGGCCGACCAGTTATTGCTGTTGAATTCCAGTTTGCAGTAACAGAGAGCAAGAAAGGGCATGGCAATGTATTTGCAAGATATGTGTGCACAACCACCCTCCCTATCATGTCATGAGCTCAAGGGAGTGTAGTTCTCGACCCTCGGGCCATCAATCGCGCATTTCAATGCATGATGGCCGAGAAGCGAAGTTGCACAATTCAATATGAAATGAATGCACAAGTAAACACATAAAGCCTAAAACTCTATCATGTAGATCAAGAGCATCGGCGATCAAGAATTGAGGCCCGTTTCATCACTTGAAGTACGAAACGTCCCACCCCTCTTTTCCCGTGTTTGGACTAACACCTATTCCAAACAACAATGTAACACATACATGGCATGTTCAATGCAATGTAATGCAATCTTAGCATGCACAATGCAAATGTAACTACGTGACATATACAATGCAATAGACAACATGGCATACGTAATAAAATGAACAACATGGCATACACAATGCTAAGTGCTAAGAACTAGATGTCATACTCCATGTAAGGCAATCATAAGGTTCCAAACACAATGTAATGCATGCATGCACAATGCTATGCAACAAGGGCAACTATAGGCAATACACCAAGCATGCAACAACATGCAAACCACATATTCTATGGACTTAAACCAAAATGGATAGACCTCAGTCACACCAAAACAGTAGCCATAATGCTAAAATGAAGGCACCGAAGACACATGCGAACATGCAAGCCAATTGGCTTACCAATTAAGGCACTAAGGTGCAACTCTCAAGAGCATTTAAAGAGTGAACAACATGGAAGTGTAATAACACTAGGTGCACTGAAATTAAGCAAGAAATGATGTCCAATCATTCAATCAACACAAGCATGGCATGGTAGGGTCCTTAAGCATTAAAGCTAGCAAAGAGGACTACAAAGGAGGCATGCAATACATGGCACAAAAAAATGAACCAGCCACAAACAGAGCTTAATTAGGTCTAAACAAAGATTAAAACATGCTAGGATGGGGGTTCAAAGGCCTAAGCAAGATGGCATACATGCTAGGCCATAACAAGGTAACAAATGCACAACACTCAAAGGCACTTGAAGCATGAATGAAGTGGGAATATGGCAATGCTGCATGCTCTGAAATCAAGTATTAAATGATGCCAAATCATCCAAATAGCTCAAAGATAACATGCATGAGGCATCAAAACACAAAGCTAGCAAGGCCAATTGCACTACAGCTACACAAAGCATGAAGCATATGACAAAGGCAACCCAAAATAGTCCTAGAACATGTCAAAATAAGTCTAAAACATGCATGGAAGGAAGCCAAAACAAGCTAGCATGAGGGGCATAAGGCATGATGCATACAAGGCAAATAAGGCAGATTACACTACACCTATTAAGACCAAGCATGGGATGACTTATCCAACAAAAATCAGAGTTATATCATGGCATAATAACCCTGAAAACGCACTGAAATGATAGCTCGCAAGCTTAGGCATGAAGGCATACACAATGGTTCATGTGAAGGCATAAAGGACCAACCCTCCAACGCATTGATTAAGTGACAAATGTGAGTGTATGGCCACACTACATGGACTGAAATATCATTACAAATGATGCCAAATCATTCAAATAAGCCAAGTGATACATGCTAGTAGACTCAATACACAAAGCTAACAAGCTAGATTGAACCAAGGCTATACAAAGCAAGTCATGCATGACCAAGACAACATAAATCAGACCTTAAACATGCCAAAACATGAACAAAGTCTTCTCAGAGCTAAGCCAAAAGCATGCTAAAATGACATTTTAAAGCATGAGACACATTAGGCTATTTCATGGGAATGCACTACAAGTGCATGAAGCATGGAAGGGCTAACCAAACCAAACCAAAATAGAGTCATGACATGGTAAAACATCACCAAAAACATGCTAAAATAGACTCAACATAAGCTAGGAAGACATGCTACTTCATGAAGCATACAAAACTAGTTTAAGTGATTTACACTACAAGTGTATAAAGCATGCAAGAGCCAACCAAACCAACCCAAAACAGATCTAAGGCATGGTAAAACAACACCAAAAACCTACTGAGATGCCCCCAAAACAAGCTAGAAAGACATGCTCAAACATGAGGCATGCAAGACTAGTTTGTGAGATTTGCACTACAAGTGTATAAGGCATACATGGAGTAACAAAACCAAACAAAAAAAGTGATATTCCATAGAAAAATAACCACAAATTCAAGCTAAGATATGGCCAACATGAACTTAACAAACATGCTCACATATGAGGCATTCAAAGTAAGTAAACACAATATAAGGAGAGAGGATGACCGTCTCCTATTTAGGACTCCAAAACAACCTTTCCAGCACTGAAAATCCTCTGGATTTCAGTGGTAGAAAGGTCATGCAAAGGGTTTAACAAGAGCCTAAAGGGATGACTCAAAACAAGGCCTAACAAGGCCTAAGAGGGGGTAAACCACCCCCAACGAAAAAGTGACCTTAAAGAACTATTTTAAGCACACAAAAAAAGAACTTTTTCTAGTTAAGAGTTAAGCTTAAAACAGTATGCAAGAAGGGCTAAAAGCTTAAGCAAGAATGGGGAATTTAAAGGTCAAAGACTCACCCTTGGAGACCTTCTTTACTACTGCAACTCCAGCAACCTCTTTGAGTTCAAACCAATACAAGAACACCAAAAACAACTTCAAGAAGCCTCAACAACCCAAGCAAGGTGTTTGAGTGTGTGTTTGTGTGTTAAACTAAGGCAAAACTACACCTTTGAAGCACAAAAATGGAGAAACAAGGCAAGATAGATACAAGACTATATCTATCCTTCAAACCACCAAATTCTGAACCTAGAGGAGGGAGGAGGAGCCTCCCTCTTATAGAGAGCTAAAGGCAAAGCTTCTTGGAGAAGCTAAGGGCCAAGGCAATCCCTCCATACACGTGTATAGAGGATATCTCCAAAAAGGTGTCAAGTGGTGTGGTCGGCCTACCACTTAAAGTGGTCTTCTAAGAAGAAAACTGGTTGGCCACAGGTGGGAGAAGTCTACACACTGAAAACAAGCAAGTGGTGTGGTGGCCGAGCAAAAAAGGCGGTCCAAAGACCAAAAAAGCTAGTTGTCCGACCAGAAAACTGGCTGGCAGAAGGAAAAGTGGTCTCCAAGGAGAAAAAGTGGTCTCCCACCCTTGTACCACCTTCCAAACAAGGAAAACAAGGTTTGTACCAAAAACAAACCAAAATGGATGCAAGACGAGAGATCGGGAGGCAAAACACGCGGCTGAAAGCCTTAAAAACTGGTCTACGAGCACCAAAAGTGGTATGCGACCACAAAAGTGGTCTCCCGGACCACAGTGTCACTCTAGACAGAGGCAACAAGGTATAGTTCAAAAACCACACCAAACGGAGAACATTAAGCGGTCCCGAGACAAGGCGCGCGGCCGAATGCTCCAAAAATCGAAAACTGGTCTCCAAACGGGAAAAGTGGCCTACGACCACGAAAAGTGGTCTATGACCACAAAGAGATGGTCTACAAGACCTCTCCCTCCCTCTGAGAAGAGAAAACAAGGTTCGGTCCACAAATCGAGCAAAAGCACAAAGAGTTCGGAGGCTCGAAGGCAAGGCTCTCAGCCAAAACTCCGAAACCTCTAAACGAGCACAACATGCACTATCACCGAGCACTCAATTGATGACGTCTGAGTCTTAAGGTCGGTCAAAAATGGGGTGTCTACACAACTACTAAGGGATGAAGCTATTGTTGTTGATACAACCCAAAGAGAAACTACGAGAAGGCAACACACTGCTGAGCATTGTTCCCTTCGTAGTTCTCCCATCATTGCCACCACTTCTGAAACCAGTAATTTCCTTTCGTGTCTCCACTTTCTTTTCTCAAATTCTTGATACTGAGTCTTAACATTACTTTGTATTTCTTCTTTTGCAGCAACAACTACTCTACCTTCTCCTTCAATAAGAACTCCTTTAGTTTCATCTGAAGTTGAAAGACCTCAAATGTGGAGCCAATTCAAGCAATACTCTCACTCCCTGGTCCAACATTTTTCATACCTTTCTTGAGGCAAAGTATTCCTACATCCCTATCTTTTGGCTTAACTCCATACTATCCTCTTCTATCCTTCAACTCTACTCAATTTGTTCTCTCTTTAAGCCTTGCTGCTCTTTTCCCCACTGAGGAAATTCCAACTAATACTTCATCTCCAGTGATAGTTGATTCCCATAGAGAAGACACTGGTAGCTCACCAGTTCCTTGTCCACTAATCTTATCTAGCTCCAGTTCCTTTTCTCTTGACTTATTGGTAGCCAAAACTATGGAGACTGCTAGGAATGCTTCACCTTCTTCTCCTATTCCTATGCAGCCATCTCTTCCTTCTACCAGAGTCCTTTCTGCACCCTCCATGTCAACGGAAGAGGTGGACATCTTCGAGGGTAAGCTAGCTAGTTTTTTTGACATGCCTACCACTATTCCAATAGCTAGTAATGAAACTGAGCCATTAGCCCTAGCTGATTCTCTTTTAGAAATTTTTGAGAGCTCTTCTTTCACTAATAGGACTTCTTTGCCTTCATTAGATTTGGACAGCTGTTTGGAGTTGCTGACACTCTTCTCGAAGATCCCCTTCGAAGCCTTGCAAAGGCCTATTATCAAGAATGGCTTCCTCTAGTGCTGCAAGGTCATTGAGCAATCCAACATGACTATTTCAAGTCATTTATCTCAGGCGACAGCTACCATTGACTTTTACATCAACATCTGCCATGTTGCCAAAGCTGCAGAAGAGAAATTACTGAGAGACCAGAGATTTGTTTCCCAGATACATACTGAAGTGTCAGAATTAAAAGAACAACATTCCTCTGTCTCCCAATTTTGAGCTCAACTATCGGAGAAGAAAGCTCAACTCAAAGAAGAGTTATCAGCAGTCAACCTGGCTTTAGATCGAACTGCCACGAAGCTGCAGCTTATTAACCAAGGACTGGCTGATCGAAAGCAGGAGATGGCTACAGCCATTCAGTTGTTCCCAACTTGTAAGAGTAGAGAGTCAATTGTAAAGGAACAACTGAAACATTGTACTGATTTTTAAGCCAATCTATGGTTGCATGTATTTAACTCATTATGAAATAAAAATCTTTATTTATTATTTGAGTGTTTTCATGCTTCTTTTGTTTAG
>NW_021026754.1:30470-47755 GCF_004153795.1 Camellia sinensis | reverse complement strand
CATTACTTGCATTTTGCATGCATTTTATCGCGCTACCTTGCGCATCGCGCTATTTTTGCGCTGTGACCATTACTTGCATTTTCCATGCATTTTATCGCGCTATCTTGCGCACCTCGTCGATCATGCAAAACCTTTATTTCTAATATCATTCACTGAGTATCCAAGCTCACCCTCTCTATATATATGTAGGTGATGAACAAGAAGGCATTGAGGCCTAGGCGTGATGCCGATGTGTTTTGGGCGCATAGCCGACATGTTTTGGATTTGCGTTTTGCATCGTCTTGAAGATTATGCTTCTCGGCTTATGTTTTCTCTTGGTTGTTTTGGCATATGTCGGCTTGAGAAGCCTTTTAGTCAGGATGTATTTTGTATTTCATTCTTGTTGTATCTAAATTGTAAGACTTGTAGAGATGTTTGATGTATGACATTCCATTGGACTTATGCACGGCTCTCATGAACCACTCAGTTTTATATGTATATTTTGCTTCCGCTCTTGTAAGCCCCATATTTTATACTCTGATTGTGTGTGATTTTTGTAAGTTGGCTTTCGGTAACCTCGGGTTACTGGCCATCACGGCACCAAACTACTAGGGGCGGTTTGGGGACGTGACAAATTTAGAATTTACTGAATAATTTTTTGAGAATTTCTTGGGAATTTAATTAGTAATTTACTGAGAATTATACTAGGAATTTATTGAGAATTTTCTATGTAATTTACTTTATGATTTACTGAGAATTTTCTGGGAATTCGCTGAGTAATTTAATAAGAATTTATATAGTAATTTACCGAGTAATTTACTAGGAATTTACTGAGTGATTTACTCGGAATTTACTGGGTAATGTTCTGAGTAATTTACTGAGAATTCAGTAAGTAATTTACTGTGATTTTATTGAGTAATATACCGTGAAATTATGAAAAATTTACTTCAAATTTTCTAAATAATTTACTGAGGATTTACTAGGAATTTGCTGAGTAATGAATTGAGAATTTATTTAATAATTTACTGAGAGTGTCTTGGGAATTTAATTAGTAATTTACTGAGAATTTACTAAGTAATTTACTGAGAATTTACTTAGAATTTATTGAGAATTTTCTAAGTAATTTCTTTTTAATTTACTGAGAATTTTCTGAGTAATTTAATGAGAATTTACTGTGTAATTTACCGAGTAATTTACTGGGAATCTACTGAGTGATTTACTCGGAATTTACTAAGTAATTCACTTAGCAATTTACTGGGTAATGTTCTGAGTAATTTACTGAGAATTCAACAAGTAATTTACAGAGATTTTACTGAGTAATTTACCGTGAAATTATGAAAAATTTACTGAAAAATTTCTAAATAATTTACTGAGGATTTACAAGGAATTTACTGAGTAATTAATTGAGAATTTACTGAATAATTTTCTGAGAATTTCTTGGGAATTTAACTAGTAAATTCCTGAGAATTTTTCTAGGAATTTATTGAGAATTTTCTGGGAATTTACTGAGTAATTTAAGTATAAGTTACTGAGTAATTTACTGACAACTTTACTGGGAATTTACTGAGTGATTTACTCGGAATTTACTGGGTAATGTTCTGAGTAATTTACTGAAAATTCAGGGAGTAATTTACTGAGATTATATTGAGTAATTTTTCGTGAAATTTTAAAAAATTTACTTCAAATTTTCTAAATAATTTATTGAGGATTTACTAGGAATTTTTTGTGTAATTAATTGAGATTTTATTTAATAATTTACTGAGAATTTCTCGGGAATTTAATTAGTAATTTACTGAGAATTTACTGGGAATTTATTTAGAATTTTCTAAGTAATTTACTTTTTAATTTACTGAAAATTTTCTGAGAATTTACGGAGTGATTTATTCAGAATTTACTGCGTAATTTACTTAGCAATTTACTGGGTAATGTTCTGAGTAGTTTACTGAGAATTCAATGACTAATTTACTGAGATTTTATTGAGTAATTTACCGTGAAATTATGAAAAATTTACTTCGAATTTTCAAAATAATTTGCTGAGGATTTACGACGAATTTACTAAGCAATTAATTTTGAATTTACGGAATAATTTATTGAGAATTTCGTGGGAATTTAATTAGTAATTTACTGAAATTTTCTGAAAATTTACTGAGTGATTTACTCGGAATTTACTGAGTAATTTAATTAGCAATTTACTGGGTAATGTTCTGAGTAGTTTACTGAGAATTCAATGAGTAATTTACTGGGATTTTATTGAGTAATTTACCATGAAATTATGAAAAATTTACTTCGAATTTTCTAAATAATTTGCTGAGGATTTACAAGGAATTTACTGAGTAATTAATTTAGAATTTACTGAATAATTTTCTGAGAATTTCTTGAAAATTTAATTAGTAATTTACTGAGAATTTTACTGGGAATTTATTTAGAATTTTCTAAGTAAATTACTTTATCATTTACTGAGAATTTTCTAGGAATTTACTGAGTAATTTAATGAGAATTTACAGAGTAATTTACCGAGTAATTTACTGGGAATTTACTGAGTGATTTACTCAGAATTTACAGAGTAATTTACTGGGCAATGTTCTGAGTAATTTCCTGAGAATTCAATGAGTAATTTACTGAGATTTTATCGAGTAATTTACCGTGAAATTATGAAAAATTTACTTCGAATTTTTTAAATAATTTACTAAGGATTTACAAGGAATTTACTGAGTTATTAATTGAGAATTTACTGAATAATTTTCTGAGATTTTCTTGGGAATTTAATTAGTAATTTACTGAGACTTTACTAAATAATTTACTGAGAATTTACTGGGAATTTTTTGAGAATCTTCTAAGTAATTTACTTTATAATTTACTGAGAATTTCTGAGTAATTTAATAAGAATTTACTGGGTAATTTACCGAGTAATTTACTGGGAATTTACTGAGTGATTTACTCGGAATTTACTGAGTAATTTACTTAGCAATTTACCGGGTAATGTTCTTAGTAATTTACTGAGAATTCAATGAGTAATTTACTTAGATTTTATTGAGTAATTTACCGTGAAATTTTGAAAAATTTACTTCGAATTTTCTAAATAATTTACTGAGGATTTACAAGGAATTTACTGAGTAATTAATTGAGAATTTACTAAGAATTTCTTGGGAATTTAATTAGTAATTTACTGAGAATTTTACTAGGATTTTATTGAGAATTTTCTTGATTTTTACTGAGTAATTTAAGGAGTATTTACTGAGTAATTTACTGGGAATTTACTGAGGCATTTACTCGGAATTTACTGGGCAATGTTCTGAGTAATTTACTGAGAATTCAGTGAGTAATTTACTGAGATTTTATTGAGTAATATATCGTGAAATTATGAAAAATTTATTTCGAATTTTCTAAATAATTTACTGAGGATTTACTAGGAATTTGCTGAGTAATTAGTTGAGATTTTATTTAATAATTTACTGAGAATTTCTTGGGAATTTAATTTCTAATTTACTATGAATTTACTAAGTGATTTACTGAGAATTTACTGGGAATTTATTGAGAATTTTCTAAGGAATTTCTTTTTAATTTTCTGAGAATTTTTTCAATAATTTAATGAGAATTTACTGAGTAATTTACCGAGTAATTTACTGGGAATTTACTGGGTGATTTATTCGGAATTTACGAAGTAATTTACTTAGCAATTTACTGGGTAATGTTTTGAGTAATTTACTGAGATTTTATAGAGTAATTTACCGTGAAATTATGAAAAATTTACTTCAAATTTTCTAAATAATTTACTAAGGATTTACCAGGAATTTACTGAGTAATTAATTGAGAATTTACTGAATAATTTTCTGAGAATTTCTTGAGAATTTAATTAGTAATTTACTAGGAATTTTACTAGGAATTTATTGAGAATTTTCTAACTAATTTACTTTTTGATTTACTGAGAATTTTCTGAAAATTTACTGAGTAATTTAAGTAGAAGTTACTAAGTAATTTACCGACTAATTTACTGGGAATTTACTGAGTGATTTACTCGAAATTTACTGGGTAATGTTCTGAGTAATTTACTGGGAATTCACAGAGTAATTTACTGAGATTTTGTTGAGTAATTTTTCGTGAAATTATGAAAAATTTACTTCGAATTTTCTAAATAATTTACTTAGAATTTACTAGTAATTTGTTAAGTAATTAATTGAGAATTTATTTAATAATTTACTGAGAATTTTCGGGAATTTATTTAGTAATTTACTAAGAATTTACTGGGAATTTATTGAGAATTTTCTAAGTAATTTACTTTTTAATTTATTGAGAATTTTCTGAGTAATTTCATGAGAATTTACTGAGTGATTTACTCAGAATTTACTGAGTAATTTACTTTGCAATTTACTAGGTAATGTTCTGAGTAGTTTACTGAGAATTCAATGAGTAATTTACTGAGATTTTATTGAGTGATTTACCGTGAAATTATGAAAAATTTATTTCGAATTTTCTAAATAATTTACTGAGGATTTACTAGGAATTTGCTGAGTAATTAGTTGAGATTTTATTTAATAATTTACTGAGAATTTCTTGGGAATTTAATTTCTAATTTACTATGAATTTACTAAGTGATTTACTGAGAATTTACTGGGAATTTATTGAGAATTTTCTAAGGAATTTCTTTTTAATTTTCTGAGAATTTTTTCAATAATTTAATGAGAATTTACTGAGTAATTTACCGAGTAATTTACTGGGAATTTACTGGGTGATTTACTCGGAATTTACTGAGTAATTTACTTAGCAATTTGCTGGGTAATGTTCTGAGTAATTTACTGAGAAATTCAATGAGTAATTTACTGAGATTTTATTCAGTAATTTACCGTGAAATTATGAAAAATTTACTTCGAATTTTCTAAATAATTTGCTGAGGATTTACAAGGAATTTACTGAGTAATTAATTTAGAATTTTTTGAATAATTTTCTGAGAATTTCTTGGGAATTTAATTAGTAATTTACTGAGAATTTTACTAGGAATTGATTGAGAATTTTCTAAGTAATTTACATTATGATTTACTGAGAATTTTCTTGGAATTTACTGAGTAATTTAATGAGAATTTACTGAGTAATTTTTCAAGTGATTTACTGGGAATTTACTAAATGATTTACTCGGAATTTACTGGGTAATGTTCTGTGTAATTTACTGAGAATTCAGTGAGTAATTTACTGAGATTTTATTGAGTAATTTACTGTGAAATTATGAAAAATTTACTTCAAATTTTCTAAGTAATTTACTGAGGATTTACTAGGAATTTGCTTAGTAATTAATTGAGAATTTATTTAATAATTTACTGAGAATTTCTTGGGAATTTAATTAGTAATTTACTAAAAATTTACTAAGTAATTTACTGAGAATTTATTGAGAATTTTCTAAATAATTTACTTTTTAATTAACTGAGAATTTTCTGAGTAATTTCATGAGAATTTACTGAGCAATTTACCGAGTAATTTACTGGGAATTTACTGAGTGATTTACTCGGAAGTTACTGAGTAATTTATTAGGAATTTACTGAGTAATTAATTGGGAATTTACTGAATAATTTGTTGAGAATTTCTTGGGAATTTAATTAGTAATTTACTGAGAATTTACTGAATAATTTAATGAGAATTTACTGAGTAATTTACCGAGTAATTTACTGAAAATTTACTGAGTGATTTACTCGTAATTTACTAAGTAATTTACTTAGCAATTTTCTGGGTAATGTTCTTAGTAATTTATTGAGATTTTGTTGAGTAATTTACCGTGAAATTATGAAAAATTTACTTCAAATTTTGTAAATAATTTACTGAGGATTTACTTAGAATTTACTGAGTAATTAATTGGGAATTTATTGAATAATTTATTGAGAATTTCTTGGGAATTTAGTTAGTAATTTAATGAAATTTACTAAGTAATTTACTGAGAATTTATTGGGAATTTATTGAGAATTTTCTAAGTAATTTACTTTATAATTTACTGAGAATTTTTTGCGTAATTTAATGAGAATTTATTGAGTAGTTTACTGGCAATTTACTGAGTGATTTACTCGAAATTTACTGAGTAATTTACTTAGCAATTTGCTGGGTAACGTTCTGAGTAATTTACTGAGAATTCAATGAGTAATTTACTGAGATTTTATTGAGTAATTTACCGTGAAATTATGAAAAATTTACTTCGAATTTTCTAAATAATTTACTGAGAATTTAAAAGGAATTTACTGAGTAATTAATTGAGAATTTACTGAATAATTTTCTGAGAATTTTACTAGGAATTTATTGAGAATTTTCTAAGTAATTTACTTTATGATTTGCTTAGAATTTTCTTGGAATTTACTGAGTAATTTACCGAGTAATTTACTGGGAATTTACTGTGTGATTTACTCGGAATTTACTGGGTAATGTTCTGTGTAATTTACTGTAACAACCCTTACTTTGCTCTAGCCATGCTTGCATATATTACATGATCTTGTCTTGATATGTTGCATTTGTAAAACCTTAATTTTTCTTGCATGAGTGTTACTTGCATGCTTTATTCCTTGTTTGGTGTGTGTGTGGTTAGCCTAGGTTAATCTAGTCCGAGGTCACCTTAAGCTTAGAACCATCTTGGAACCACTTTGGTTGACCTCCACCTTCACCGAGGCATGTTGGCCGGGATGTCATCATCTAGGCCGAGGTGTTCATCACCAAGGCCGAGATATGTATTATCTAGGCCGAGATGTTACCTTTGCACCTAGTGATCTTGTTCCTGGATTGGTATAACCTAGACCGAGGTGTGGCACAGCTAGGCCGAGTGTTGTCCTTCCTAGCCGAGATCATTGTACCCCTACTTGCCGATGCCTTGTTCTTAGCCGAGATCATTACCTGGCAGAGTGCCTATGCCATCTTGCTTGTTGAACACACTTTGTCATAGTCTTGTCTTTTCACTCAACCACCTTTTTGAGGAGAACCAACCCGGTAGTGCCACGTGTCCTAGCGAGTGTTAAGTCAGCCAGCAGACCTAGAAATGTATCATTTGCTATATGTCTTTGTTTGTGAGGAGAGAGAAGCTCTAGAAGAAGAAGAAGAAGAAGTTCTTGAGGGAGGGAGTAGACTTCCAAGCTTGATCTTTGGAGTTTGAACCGTTAGATTCGTGTTTTGAGGTTAGAATCTTGATCTACTCTTGTTGTTCTTATTGTTCATCTAGCTGCATTGCATGATCGAGCACGATTTGTAAGCCATGCATCAATTTAAAGTTTGGTTTTAGAAAGAGAAAGTGATATTCATGTGTTCTCGAAGAAAATGTCTTGTTTGATCTGAAAGTTTGCATTAAGATTCATGTTTTGTGTTTGTTTTCATAAAATCTTCAAGTATCGGTACCCAGGTCCATGTTTTCAAACTCATAGCATGAAATCTCAGATTTTGTAATAGCGAGTTATGATCCTTGCATTCATCTTCGTCATGTTCATGTTCTTCAAGTTCGTCATGTTCTTCAAGAAAGGGGAACCCAGATTTTCCCGACTTCATTCCCTTAAATGTGGCCCTCGGGACCACACCTCGGCAAGGAGATGTGGGACCTCGGCCAAGACCTGGTTGGTGCCCAGCAAGTTTCCCCGAGATGAGAAACAGTGTTTTGTTTCGGCTCGACTTAGTTTTGAAGGAATGCTGAGATCATTTGCATTCGTGTAAAGCTTGTTTGAAAATGCATTCAATAGACTTTGCCATGTGTTTGTAGGACTTGGACTCTCACTTGACCCCGACGTTTGAAGAACTATGTGAGTGGTATTTTTAATAAAGCTATGTTATAATGTTTGATAAACCTTGCCTTGCTTCGCTTTGAAAAGTATTTGTTAAGCATGAATAACTATCCCCATTTTGGTATACTGAGTATTAGCTTTGGTTTTGATAACAACCTTTGAAAGTCCGTACGTGCTAGGGGACTATAAGCATTTGTAGCACAACCTTTGTTAATGTCATCCCTTGAAACTTGGAAGCCTTGAAAGACTTTGATTGATGAAGCTTGAAAGACTTGTTAGATGAAATTGTTTTGTCTTTGATTTTGTGCACGAATTTTCTTGGAATTTACAGAGTAATTTAATGAGAATTTACTGAGTAATTTACCGAGTAATTTACTGGGAATTTACTGAGTGATTTACTCGGAATTTACTGAGTAATTTACTTAGCAATTTACTGGGTAATGTTTTGAATAATTTACTGAGAATTCAATGAGTAATTTACAGAGATTTTATTGAGTAATTTACCATGAAATTATGAAAAATTTACTTTGAATTTTAAAAATAATTTACTGAGGATTTATTAGGAATTTACTGAGTAATTAATTAGGAATTTACTAAATAATTTATTAAGAATTTCTTGGGAATTTAATTAGTAATTTACTGAGAATTTATTGGAAATTTATTGATAATTTTCTAAGTAATTTACTTTGTAATTTACTGAGAATTTTCTGGGAATTTACTGAGTAATTTACCAAGTAATTTCCTGGGAATTTACTGAGTGATTTACTCGGAATTTACTAAGTAATTTACTGGGTAATGTTCTGAGTAATTTACTGAGATTTTATTGAGTAATTTACCGTGAGATTATGAAAAATTTACTTCAAATTTTCTAAATAATTTGCTGAGGATTTTCTTAGAATTTTTTGAGTAATTAATTGAGAATTTACTGAATACTTTACTGAGAATTTCTTGGGAATTTACTGAGTGGTTTACTCGGAATTTACTGTGTAATTTACTTAGCAATTGTCACGACCCCAAACCGCCCCTAGTAGGATGGTACCGTGATGGCCAGTAATCCGAGATTACCGAAGGCCAACTTTCAAAATTCACACACAAATAGAGTATAAATATATGGGGCTCACAAGTACGGAAGTAATACATACAAATCTAATTAGTCCGTAAGAGCTGTGCGTAAGTCAAATGAAATGGCATACATCTTCACATGGGTTACAACTTAGTACAAATGAAGTAAAGTACATATTACATCTTGATCAAAAGGCCTCTCAAGCTGACGTATGCAAAATACAAGTATTACAAGTCGAGAAGCATAATTTTCAATACTGCCGACATGAATACAAGTCAAGCCGACATAACAAAAACCCAAAACAAGCTCGCGAATCACATCTAGGCGTCACCGCCTTCTTGCTCATCACCTACATATATATAGAGAGGGTGAGCTTGGATACTCAGTGAATGGTATAAATAGTAAAGGGGTTTGCATGAATAATAGTCGAAGTCTTTTCAAAACGATACATATCAAAACTTTATATAACAAGGGATGGACCTCGTCCATCTAGTAAATCGTCAAAGCTTCAAGGGGTGCTTGCTAGCATCAACATATTACAAATGATGACATTCCGGACAACAAACCCATGCGGTAAACCGTCAGTGGCAAAACAAGACAAAGCAAGGGAGATATCTCCAACAATGGTGCAGTTGCATTATAGTCCCCTGGCACTAAGGACTCTTAAAATAAGATGTGTAGTTGCATTATAGTCCCTTGGCACTAAGGACTCTCAAACAAGATGTGCAGTTGCATTATAGTCCCCTGGCACTAAGGACTCTCAAAACAAGATCTGTAGTTGCATTATAGTCCCCTGGCACTAAGGACTTTCTGAGAATGTCATCAAAACAAGATAATACTTGATACACAAAATAGGGACAATCATTCATGCTTAACAAATACTTTTCAAAACAAAGCGAAGCAAAGCTCATCAAAACATTGATAACATAGCTTTATTAAAAATGCCACTCACATAGTTCTTGGGACGTCAGAATCAAAGCAAGGGTCCAAGTCCTACAAACACATGGCAAAGTCTACTAAATGTACTTCTCAAACAAGATTCACATGCAAACGAATGATCTCGGCGTTCATCAAAACCAAGTTAGATCAAAACAAAACACTATTTTTCATCTCGGGGAAAAATATGCTGGGCATCAACCAGGTCTTGGCCGAGGTCCCATACCTTCTCGCCGAGGTGTGGTCCCGACGGCCACATTCACAAGCGAAGTCGGGAAAATCTGGGTTTCCCTTTAAAGAACATGAAGAACATGAAGATGGAGAAGATGAAGAACATGCATGCTAAAATCATAACTTGTTACTACAAAGTCTGAGATTTCGTGCTATGAGTTCGAAAACATGGACCTGGGTACCCATACTCAAAGATCTTGTGAGAACAAACACAAAAACATGGTTCTTGATGCAAACTTTCGGATCAAAACAAGACTTTTCTTCAAGAACATAAGAACACTATTTTCTCTTACTAAAACCGACTTTAAATCAATGCAAGGCATGCAGAACAGGTTCGATCATGCAATGCAGCTGGACGATTAATAAGAACAACAAGAGTAGATTAAGATTCTAACCTCAAAACTTGAATCTAACGGTTCAAACTCCTACGGTCGAGCTTGGAGGTCCACTCTCTCACTCAAAAGCTCCTCCTCCTACTTCCTAGAGTCTCTCTCTCTAAAAGACAAGATTTGATACAAAATGATATGTTTTCTCGACAGTCACTGACTAAACCCTCTGTTGGGACACGTGGCATCGACTGATTGGCTCTACTAAAAAAGGTGACTGACTGATAAGACAAGACCATGACAAGGTGTACTCAACAAGCTAGACGACAAGAGCACTCCGGGAATTAGGAATTTACTGAGAATTTCTTGGGAATTTAATTAGTAATTTACTGAAAATTTACTAAGTAATTTACTGAGAATTTACTGGGAATTTATTGAGAATTTTCTAAATAATATACTTTTTAATTTACTGAGAATTTTCTGAGTAATTTCATGAGAATTTACTGAGCAATTTACCGAGTAATTTACTGAGAATTTACTGAGTGATTTACTCGGAAGTTACTTACTAATTTATTAGGAATTTACTGAGTAATTAATTGGGAATTTACGGAATAATTTGTTGAGAATTTCTAGGGAATTTAATTAGTAATTTTCTGAGAATTTAACAAGTAATTTACTGAGAATTTACTAGGAATTTGTTGAGAATTTTCAAAGTAATTTACTTTGTAATTTACTGGAAATTTTCTGGGAATTTACTGAATAATTTAATGAGAATTTACTGAATAATTTACCGAGCAATTTACTGGGAATTTACTAAGTGATTTACTCAGAACTTACTAAGTAATTTACTTAGCAATTTACTAGGTAATATTCTGAGTAATTTACTGAGATTTTATTAAGTAATTTACCGTGAAATTATGAAAAATTTACTTCGAATTTTCTAAATAATTTACTGAGGATTTACTTGAAATTTACTGAGTAATTAATTGAGAATTTATTGAACAATTTACTGAGAATTTCTTGGCAATTTAGTTAGTAATTTACTGAAAATTTACTAAGTAATTTGCTAGGAATTTATTGGGAATTTATTGAGAATTTTCTAAGTAATCTACTTTATAATTTACTGACAATTTTTTG
The DNA here is from genome assembly GCF_004153795.1 of Camellia sinensis. Classification (NCBI taxonomy): domain Eukaryota; kingdom Viridiplantae; phylum Streptophyta; class Magnoliopsida; order Ericales; family Theaceae; genus Camellia; species Camellia sinensis. The sequence goes on along the minus strand of NW_021026754.1, from coordinate 36,353 downwards.
AGTAATTTAATAAGAATTTACTGAGTAATTTACTGGGAATTTACTGAGGGATTTACTGAAAATTTTCTGAGTAATTTACTTAGCAATTTACTAGGTAATGTTCTGAGTAATTTACTGAGAATTCAATGAGTAATTTACTGAGATTTTATTGAGTAATTTACCGTGGAATTATGAAAAATTTACTTCGAATTTTCTAAATAATTTTCTGAGAATTTAAAAGGAATTTACTGAGTAATTAATTGAGAATTTCTGAATAATTTTTTGAGAATTTTACTAGGAATTTATTGAGAATTTTCTAAGTAATTTACTTTATGATTTACTGAGAATTTTCTTGAAATTTACTGAGTAATTTAATGAGAATTTACTGAGTAATTTACTGGGAATTTACTGAGTGATTTGCTCGGAATTTACTAGGTAATGTTCTGTGTAATTTACTGAGAATTCAGTGACTAATTTACTGAGATTTTATTTAGTAATTTACCGTGAAATTGTGAAAAATTTACTTCAAATTTTCTAACTAATTTACTGAGGATTTACTAGGAATTTGCAGAGTAATTAATTGAGAATTTATTTAATAATTTACTGAGAATTTACTGGGAATTTATTGAGAATTTTCTAAGTAATTTCCTTTTTAATCTACTGAGAATTTACTGAGTAATTTACCGAGTAATTTACTGGGAATTTACTAAGTGATTTAGTCGGAATTTATTGAGTAATTTACTTAGCAATTTTCTGGGTAATGTTCTGAGTAATTTACAGAGAATTCAATAAGTAATTTACTGAGATTTTATTGAGTAATTTACCATGAAATTATGAAAAATATACTTCGAATGTTCAAAATAATTTACTGAGGATATACAAGGAATTTACTGTGTAATTAATTGAGAATTTACTAAAGAATTTTCTGACATTTTCTTGGAAATTTAATTAGTAATTTACTGAGAATTTTACTAGGAATTTATTGAGAATTTTCTAAGTTATTTACTTTATGATTTACTGAGAATTTTCTTGGAATTTACTAAGTAATTTAATGAGAATTTACTGAGTAATTTACTGAGAATTTATTGAGTGATTTACTCGGTATTTACTGAGTAATTTACTTAGCAATTTATTGGGTAATGTTCTGAGTAATTTACTGAGAATTCAATGAGTAATTTATAGAGATTTTATTGAGTAATTTACCATGAAATTATGAAAAATTTACTTCGAATTTTCAAAATAATTTACTGAGGATTTATTAGAAGTTTATTGAGTAATTAATTGGGAATTTACTGAATAATTTATTAAGAATTTCTTGAGAATTTAATTAGTAATTTACTAAGAATTTACTCAGAATTTATTGATAATTTTCTAAGTAATTTACTTTGTAATTTACTGAGAATTTTCTGGGAATTTACTGAGTAATTTAATGAGAATTTACTGAGTAATTTACCGAGTAATTTACTGGGAATTTACTGAGTGACTTACTCGGAATTTACTGAATAATTTACTTAGCAATTTACTAGGTAATGTTCTGAGTAATTTGCTGAGATTTTATTGAGTAATTTACCGTGAAATTATGAAAAAATTACTTCGAATTTTCTAAATAATTTACTGAGGATTTTCTTGGAATTTTTTGAGTAATTAATTGAGAATTTACTGAATAATTTACTGAGAATTTCTCGGTAATTTAATTAGTAATTTACTGAAAATTTACTAAGTAATTTACTCAGAATTTACTAGGAATTTCATGAAAATTTTTTAAGTAATTTACTTTATAATTTATTGAGAATTTTTTGAGTAATTTAATGAGAATTTACAGAGTAATTTACCGAGTAATTTCTTGGGAATTTAATGAGTGATTTACTCGGAATTTACTGAGTAATTTACTTAGCAATTTACTGCGTAATGTTCTGAGTGATTTACTGAGAATTCAATGAGTAATTTACTAAGATTTTATTGAGTAATTTACCATGAAATTATGAAAAATTTACTTCGAATTTTCTGAATAATGTACGGAGGATTTACAAGAAATTTACTGAGTAATTAATTGAGAATTTACTGAATAATTTTCTGAGAATTTCTTGGGAATTTAATTAGGAATTTACTGAGAATTTACTGGGAATTTATTGAGAATTTTCTAAGTAATTTACTTCATAATTTACTGAGAATTTTCTGAGTAATTTAATGAGAATTTACTGTGTAATTTACCGAGTAATTTCCTGGGAATTTACTGAGTGATTTACTGGAAATTTACTGAGATTTTATTGAGTAATTTACCGTGAAATTATGAAAAATTTACTTCGAATTTTAAATAATTTACTGAGGATTTACAAGGAATTTACTGAGTAATTAATTTAGAATTTACTGAATAATTTTCTGAGAATTTCTTGGGAATTTAATTAGTAATTTACTGAGAATTTTACAAGGAATTTATTGAGAAATTTCTACGTAATTTACTTTATGATTTACTGAGAAATTTCTTGGAATTTACTGAGTAATTTAATGAGAATTTACGGAGTAATTTACCGAGTAATTACTGGGAATTTACTAAGTGATTTACTCGGAATTTACTGAGTAATTTACTTAGCAATTTATTGGGTAATGTTCTGGGTAATTTAGTTAGAATTCAATGAGTAAATTACTGAGATTTTGTTGAGTAATTTACCGTGAAATTATGAAAAATTTACTTCGAATTTTCTAAATAATTTACTTAGGATTTACAAGGAATTTACTGAATAACTTTCGGAGAATTTCTTGGGAATTTAATTAGTAATTTACTGAGAATTTACTAAGTAATTTACTGAGAATTTACAGGGAATTTATTGAAAATTTTCTAAGTAATTTACTTTATAATTTACTGAGAATTTTCTGAGTAATTTAATGAGAATTTACTGAGTAATTTATCGAGTAATTTACTGGGAATTTACTGAGTGATTTACTCAGAGTTTACTGAGTAATTTACTTAGCAATTTACTGGGTAATGTTCTGAGTAATTTACTGAGAATTCAATGAGTAATTTACTGAGATTTTATTAAGTAATTTACCGTGAAATTATGAAAAATTTACTTTGAATTTTCTAAATAATTTACTGAGCATTTACAAGGAATTTACTGAGTAATTAATTGAGAATTTACTGAATAATTTTCTAAGAATTTCTTGGGAATTTAATTAGGAACTTATTGAGAATTTTCTATGCAATTTACTTTATGATTTACTGAGAATTTTCTTGAGAATTTTCTAAGTAATTTACTTTATAATTTACTGAGAATTTACAGAGTAATTTAATGAGAACTTACTGAGTAATTTACCGAGGAATTTATTGGGAATTTACTGAGTGATTTTCTCGCAATTTACTGGGTAATGTTCTGAGTAATTTGTTGAGAATTCAGTGAGTAATTTACTGTGATTTTATTGAGTAATATACCGTGAAATTATGAAAAATTTACTTTGAATTTTCTAAATAATTTACTGAGGATTTACTAGGAATTTGCTGAGTAATTAAATGAGAATTTATATAATAATTTACGGAGAATTTCTTGGGAATTTAATTAGTAATTTACTGATTATTTACGGAAAATTTATTGGGAATTTTCTAAGTAATTTGCTTTATAATTTACTGAGAATTTTATGAGTAATATAATGAGAATTTACTGAGTAATTTTTCGAGTAATTTACTAAGTGATTTACTCGGAATTCACTGAGTAATTTACTTAGCAATTTACTGGGTAATGTTCTAAGTAATTTACTGAGAATTCGATGAGTAATTTACTGAGATTTTATTGAGTAATTTACTATGAAATTATGAAAAATTTACTTCAAATTTTCTAAATAATTTACTGAGGATTTACAAGGAATTTACTGAGTAATTAATTAAGAATTTACTGAGTAATTTACTTGGAATTTGTTCGGAATTTAATTAGGAATTTATTAAGAATTTACTAAGTAATTCACTAAGAATCTACTGAGAATTTATTGAGAATTTTCTAAGTAATTTACACTATGATTTACTGAGAATTTTCTTGGAATTTACTGAGTAATTTAATGAGAATTTACTGAGTAATTTATCGAGTAATTTACTGGGAATTTACTGAGTGATTTACTCAGAATTTACTGGGTAATGTTCTGAGTAATTTACAGAGAATTCAGTAAGTAATTTCCTGAGATTTTATTGAGTAATATACCGTGAAATTATGAAAAATTTACTTTGAATTTTCTAAATAATTTACTGAGCATTTACTTAGAATTTGTTGAGTAATTAATTCAGAATTTATTTAATAATTTACTGAGAATTTCTTGGTAATTTAATTTGTAATTTAATGAGAATTTACTAAGTAATTTACTGAGAATTTACTGGGAATTTATTGAGAATTTTCTAAGTAATTTACATTATAATTTACTGAGAATTTTCTGAGTAATTTAATGAGAATTTACTAAGTAATTTACCTAGTATTTTATTGGGAATTTACTGAGTGATTTACTCGGAATTTACTGAGTAATTTACGTAGCAATTTACTGGGTAATGTTCTGAGTAATTTACTGAGAATTCAATGAGTAATTTGCTGAGATTTTATTGAGTAATTTACTGAGATTTTATTGAGTAATTTACCGTGAAATTATAAAAAAATTTCTTCAAATTTTCTGAAGAATTTTCTGAGGATTTACAAGGAATTTACTGAGTAATTAATTGAGAATTTACTGAATAATTTTCTAAGAATTTCTTGGGAATTTAATTAGTAATTTACTGAGAATTTTACTAGGAATTTATTGAGATTTTTCTAAGTAATTTACTTTGTGATTTACTTAGAATTTTCTTGGAATTCACAGAGTAATTTAATGAGAATTTACTGGGTAATTTACCGAGTAATTTATTGGGAATTTACTGAGTGATTTACTCGGAATTTACTGGGTAATGTTCTGTGTAATTTACTGAGAATTCAGTGAGTAATTTACTGAGATTTTATTGAGTAATTTACCGTGAAATTATGAAAAATTTATTTCGAATTTTCTAAATAATTTACTGAGGATTTACTAGGAATTTGCTGAGTAATTAATTGATAATTTATTTAATAATTTACTGAGAATTTACTGGGAATTTGTTGACGATTTGCTAAGTAATTTACTTTTTAATTTACTGAGAATTTTCGGAGTAATTTACTGAGTAATTTACCGAGTAATTTACTAGGAATTTACTGAGTGATTTACTCGGAATTTACTAAGTAATTTACTTAGTAATTTGCTGGGTAATGTTCTGATTAATTTACTGAGAATTCAATGAGTAATTTACTGAGATTTTATTTAGTAATTTACCATGAAATTATGAAAAATTTACTTCAAATTTTCTAAATAATTTACTGAGGATTTATTAGGAATTTACTGAGTAATTAATTGAGAATTTACTGAATAATTTATTGAGAATTTCTTGGGAATTTAGTTAGTAATTTACAGAGAATTTACTATGTAATTTAATGAGAATTTACTGGGAATTTATTGAGAATTTTCTAAGTAATTTAGTTTATAATTTAGTTAGAATTTTCTGAGTAATTTAAAGAGAATTTATTGGGTAATTTACCGAGTAATTTACTGGGAATTTACTGAGTGATTTACTCGAAATTTACTGAGTAATTTACTTAGCAATTTACTGGGTAATGTTCTGAGTAATTTTCGGAGAATTCAATGAGTAATTTACTGAGATTCTACTGAGTAATTTACCGTGAAATTATGAAAAATTTACTTCGAATTTTCTAAATAATTTACTGAGGATTTACTAGGAATTTACTGAGTAATTAATTGAGAATTTACTGAATAATTTTCTGTGAATTTCTTCCGAATTTAATTAGTAATTTACTGTGAATTGACTAAGTAATTTTGTAACGCCCTCAAAAATAACAACATTAAGCCCAT
>NW_021026753.1:1592871-1795457 GCF_004153795.1 Camellia sinensis | reverse complement strand
CATGAAATATTTAGATATAGATCTGTCAAAACTAGAGATTGTCTTATTAGTAGGAATAGAATACGTATGTAAAATTATTAACTAGAAGAAGTTTTGAAATGTTTTCTTTTGTTTATTGTGGAGATTAATTTAAGAAGATTTCTATGCTAGTGGGAGCAGTTTCTTCCTCGTGGGAGCGATTTTCTTACTAATTGATGCGCAAAATCATGTTTCTAAATAAGAAATGTCCACCCCAAGAGGAAGGCTCCTGCTACTAAAGCTCAAAAGGTATGCATTTTAGTAGGTTTCCCCTAAAATATGCATTTCATTTTCCATTTTAGTTTTGCCAAATATGCAATTTATTGCATTTTTATTCGCCCAATCTTTAAATTTTATTTATTATTTATTTATTGGAAAATTCCCTAAAAATTCCCACCTCTCATTATTGATTATTGAACCGGTGCTAATGTTAGGAGACTGAACTATAGACGGCCCCCTATGCATCGGTACGCATATATACTCTCTACTCTCTCTCCTGTGAACTTTTGGATAACTAGTGTGTGAACCAGCCTTGTACGCATTACATATAGCATATGTTTGAAGACCAAGTGGAACATTACAAGAATTGGTGGACTGACGATAAGTTGAGGACCATTTGTGTAATTAACCATATGTTTGAGTTAGTGCGCCATGCTACACTGATCCAAAAATGACGGGTTAGGTGCTTTGTTCGTCAAGTGATGACCCTCAACACATCACCATGGTTGAGTATATACATATTTCACTATGTTTTTAACCGCGATTCACATTCCCAATTCATTTCTTAGGAGTCAACAATATCCACCACCTAATAAACAAGTTTAGAATCTTCCCAACATATAAATAGTGTCTCTTCACAAAGAGACCATGTTAATCGACTGGGTCCCCTCCACGCGTTATGATGTGTGTGGTATTTGTGTGTGTGAGGAGAGAAGATGGATGAGAAAACCTGAAGAAGAGAGTGGATTGACGAGCTCGGGTCTTCAGTGGGTTACCTACATATCACGATCACGATGTGTGCGTGGGATCAGCGTAACATCCGGCCTCAACGTTTGACGTATCGCAGTTGGGAGAGGTTGGAGAAGGAGAGTCGAGTGATCTAATGCGATTGGCGACAGGTGAACATTAGGGTTGAGGTCTCTTGCCGAATTCTCTCACATCACCGATCTCCCTTCAGAACTCGTCACCTTGCGCATAATCTTTTACTTCCCGCCATCCCCACCCACCCTGGAATTCACTCTTTCCCTGACTCGCCATCAAACACGTCAAAATTCCTACTTACCATTTAACACAATACATCGCTCCTTCTCCCTACTCGTCACTCTCTCCTCGTCTCTCTCGAGAGATATATTCATTTTGTTTGTATATAGTGAGTTTATATACTGATACTCCAGCCGATTTTATAAGGACGCACATCCTCTACGACTCGTGACCAGAGCTTCATATCGAGCGACTGAAATTATACAAGCATCCTGACCCCCGAGAGACGAAAGGAAATCAGCCCGACTATAAATTAAAGGAATTGTGAATATCGTGATTATCAACCTCTCCGCACATATATACACGCAGGTCACGATGCATAAACTATAGGGCTGATATGATGTGCACCTATTATCGATTTTAATATATTTTTAATATTTGTAATATATTAATGAGTGGGGTGAATATATAATAGAATAATGTGTCACATGCTACAAATTAGCTGTATCAATTGAATAACACTATGTGTGACAGTAATTTACAGTCAGAGATATTTGCGGAATTAACTTATCTATAGTTATTGTGTGTATCGTACGCTTTGATTACCTGCGGTGGGGATCAATAAATGGTCATAACTAATGTAGTACCACCTAATTCAGTTATAGGTGATGAGTACTCGCTCCAACGATTTTTATGATACTCCAACTAGTTAATATACTAGTAAATACTACTCTCCGTGATGCACTAGTAAACCAGTGCTCCTCGTCTGTTTAATATATTAATACACCATGTGACACCTTTTAGATTTTGGAGAGAAATTTTAAAATGAAGAGTTCTTTTCAATAAGACAGGTCTCAATTAGTTATTCTTCAGGTTAGATTTTTTTCCCGGTTAGAGTTCATTATATACATCACCCGAAGCCGAGACAAATAACCAATATAACAGCACTAATACACTATTAAATTGTAGCATATTGTATATTAAAAAACTAATATTTTAAAATATTATGTGCTTTTTTTTCATAATGTTTATTTGAGGGAATTATAGCATCATGCAATAAAAATTAAACTTATAAGTGAGATTTGTAATTTCACAAACTTTTTTACTTTTACCTCCTTATAAAATTACTACACATTTTCTATATTTTATAATTTTCTTCTTGCTCCACTATTAAGTAATTCCTCCATTTTATTTAGTCACTTACCAACTAGGATACTAATAAATAGGACAAAGTGGCGGACGCGCCTTAGGGAATACAAGATCTCACACAAACCCCCTCTAACAGGCCTATCGCGGAACCCAACCAATAATAAAAAAATAAAGGAGAACTAACCCAAATGTTCACGACCCAAACCCGCCCATATCAGGTTTAGCGTCGTAACCGGAGTAATCCTTAAGATTACCAAGGGCCTCTGAACAGAATAACTTATAATTAAGGGATTGCGGAAAGCAAAAATAGAAACATACCATAGTCTGACCTTCGACAGAAATTTTTTAAACCTTTATACGTATATACATGACGTTCATATCTGCAGTAGTCTCACGTCAATTCATTATAATTAAGCCAAAAAGGGCTGCAATATAACAGGATAACAGGAGAACTTGTTTCATAGTTCAAAGAGAAATACGAAGCTTTTATGTCCACAAACAATACCACAAGACGTATGGAACCTCCCTCTTTCGGGAGGAGCAAAGGCTGCTTGACAAAAAACTCTACAGGAAACGATCCATCACTAAGTTTGGTCATGCCACTTGATCACCTATATATATATATATATATAAATGGTGAGCGAAGCCTATCGTGAAAAACAAAAAGTAAAGAGTTTAATTATGAATGCTCACCTTAGAGTCTAAGAGATAAGAAATCAGAGTTTATATCAAAAACAGATAGATTCAGAATTCAATCATACTTATCCAGAAGAATTATAACAGTTAAATAGGTGTACATCCATTAGCATCTGTAGACACCCTATTTTGACCGACCTTGCAGAACTCAGACAGTCACCAGTTAGAAGGGGGGGGAGCGGGGCGGCGGAAGGGCACCACTGGTGATATTGCAATTAAATCTTTGTGCTCGTTCAGGAAGTTTCCAGAGTCGCAGGCTGCGAGCCCTGTTCTCCGGACATTCCGAACCTCTCGTGCCTTGCCTCGGTTTGCGAACCAGACTCGGTTTTCTCGGGTTTCTTTTCCTGAGAAGGGAGAGGTCCCGTAAGACCATCTCTCAATGTACGTAGGCTACATTTTGTCGGCCGGTAGGCCATTTTTCCCATTTCGGGGCCTGGTTTTCCGGTTTTGGAATCGTTGGCCGTGTTGCCTCGGTCGGGACCGCACCTAACCATCTCGTTTGCCCCTCGGTTTTGGCATACCTCCTATTACTCCCTTTTGAAGGCAACACTGGGGTCTGAGAAGGAACCCACTTCGCTTGCCGAATGCCACATTTCGGGTGCTTAACAGCCCATTTTCGGGACCCCGAACTGCACGTTTGGCCCCGAACATTCGGTTTGCAACGGTTTTCGTTCATTTTTGCGCAGGGGTACCTCTGTTTTATCACCGGGAAGGCCCGTTAGGAAGCGGTGGGAGGCAAGTAATGTATTTTTTTTTGTGCCAGCAACAGTTTATATATCCTTCCACGCCCCTCCGCAATGCCCGTTTTTCACACTTCCAGGCTTAATGATTGAAACACTTGGGGCCACTTTCCTTGACTTTGGACCCATATTGTGATTGTAACACTTGGGAGACTAAAAGTTAGTGGCCGGCAATAATGTTGCTCGACCCTTTTGAACCCTCCTTTTCCAGGCTAATTGTTGAACACCTTGGGGCCCACTTTCTTGAACTTATGGACCACATATTTGTGATGTACAACACTTGGGAGGATCCTTAAAAGTTAGTGGCCGACCAGTAATTTGCTTTTGACCCTTTTTGACCCCTCCTTCCGGCTAATGATTGAAACACCTTGGGGCCACTTTTTCTTGAATTTTTTGACCATTAGGGTTGTGTTGTACACACATGGGAGGACCCTAAAGAGTGGTGGCGCCCATATGTTCAACTTGACCTTTTGCCCCTAGCCGGCCGGCTAGGGGAGGTGCCGGCCGGCCACTGGAGCTCCAAAGAAAGGGGCCGCCATGTTCCTCTCCAATTATCCACTTTACAGCTGTATAGCGTTATCCCCCAGAAAATATTCCCAATCGGGGATATTATGGGGGAAAACTTGTTTCTAATTATTCCCCCCTTTGCTCCCGTCATTTACTCCCTTCTTTTTTGTCCTTATAACCAGGCGGGGATATCACATTTAGGTTTAGAAAAATTGCTTCAAGCCTGTACACTTATCTCACTCCATTCATCCTCATTTCCCTTTGAAAATTCCTAAGCTACACCTCATTTTTCTTCATCACCACAAGCTCTACCACCACCACTCCATGTCCAGTAGCAAGGGAGGAATTCAAAGCAGCTAAGAGGCACAAATTGGTCCAGAAGCACAAAAGTATTGATCTTCAAGGGTGAGTCCATTTTCCCTCTTTTTTAGTTCATTGTTTGCACCTTCCTCTAGCCATATGCTTATTGTTTTGAGCTCCGGCCCTAACCTGAAAGTGGCCTTCTTTTGAGCTCATTTCTTGTTTCATTAAAGGGCTCAACCCTGTTGAGCCCCCCCATCTTGCACTTGCTTCAATATCTCCCTTCGATGCCATTTTCTTACATGCTTGGCAGCCCATTACGCTTCCATTTTGGCGCGTTTTACAGAACTTAAAAATAGGCTTATTTAGAGCCCACTCTTCAACATTTGGAAGAAGGGCTCAATACTGTTTGGACCTCCATCTACACTTGCCTTTATGATTCCCTCTTGGTCCCCATTTTTCATGCTTTGGAAGCCTATTGTCTTCGATTTATTGCCTTTTTTACGTACCTAAAATAGTCTTATTTTGGCCCAATTATTCATGTTTCATTAAGGGCTTTGGCATGTGTTGATGAATATTTAGTATACTTGTGTTTATTGGCCTTCTTTTGAGCCTCATTTGCATTGCATTATCAGCATGTTGTATACTGTTTTGGAGTTTCTACAGTTCTGTAAATATGCTTACTTTTTGGTCCCTTCTTCAATGTTTAGAAGAGAATTTTTCATTTTGGGCTGTGCATATACCACTTGCCTCTTTGGCCACCTTTTGGCCCTTTTTTCTTGCATAAAGCTTAGCCATATCTATGTTTTTTTTAGAGGTTTTTACATTTTTGTAAATATGCTTATTTTTTGGGCCCATTCTTCATGTCTGTTTTGAACGAGGTCCTAACCCATTTGGAGTTAGCACTGTTGAGTTGCTTCATAAACTCATGTTTTTAGTGCCATTTTTTGCATTGCCATCTGTTGCCCTATCTTTGCTTGCTGTCTTGGCCATTGATTTTTGTTTCTGCGAAAAATGCTATTTTGGAGGCTGTATTGCTTCTGTCATTTTCATTCCATGTACCAATTATGCACTGCTTTGTTAGTGTTAAGCATTTTATGTACCTAATGTTGCACTTGGCTTTAACATTCCATCGCATCGGGTGTGTTTTCGCCTTCAATTTCGGGCATGTTTTCCGCCACATTTCATTGCTGAAATCATCATTAACATGTTATTCATGTCATTTCCATGCCATTGCATTGCATATGCCATTCCTTCATTGCGATGCCCGTGTGGCACGGCATTTCGAGGCACTCCATTTTCATCGCATCGGCCCTCTTATGTGAGGTGTGGCTGAGGCTCTCCATGTTGTGTAAGTTCCATTGCCATCAATAATATGCCATTTCCATGCCATTGCATAGCATATGTCATTGCCTCGGTTTGGTCTGCCCGTGTGCACGCATTGTCGAGGCACTTCCATTCATCCTCGGCCTCTTATGTGAGTGTGGCTGAGGCTCTCTCATGTTGGTGTAAGTCCATGTGCATTCTATATGCGCATTTCCTGCCATTGCATTGCATATGTCATATGCCTCGGTTTGCTGTGCCCTGTGTGCACGCATTTCGAGGCACTCCCCTTTATCCCATACGGCCTCTTATGTGAGAGTTGTGGCTGAGGTCTCTCATGTTGGTGTCAAGTCCAGTGCATTCTATATGCCATTCCCATGCCATTGCATTGCATATGTCATTGCCTCGGTTTGCGTGCCCGTAGTGCCGTATTTCGAGGGCACCTCCATTTTCAGTCTATCGGCCCTCTTATGTGAGTGTTGGCTGTAGGCTCTCTCATTGTGGTTGTAAGCTCCATCTTGCATTCTATATGCCATTTTAGCCATTTTGCCTGCGGATTATGCCATCGCTCGGTTTGCGTGGCCGTGTGCACGTATTGTCGAGGCATCCTCATTTTCACAGCATAGTGCATACCTAGGTGTATTTTAGAGCTTCATGGCATTTCCTCAGTTTGCGTGCCCGTGTGCACGCATTCGGCATTCGTATTCCATAGCATTTCGTGTATGTTAAGGTTGTTATCTTAGTTACATAACGGTTCATGCAATCATGCACCTTATTGCATCTGCGTGATTGTTCGGGATAGAGTGTTTAGCCACGAGGAACGGGAAAATGAGGATTATTCAGTTTTTGCGTTACTCCCCATATAGAGTTTGACGAACGTGTCTCAATTCCAAGTTCACCGACACTCGCGGATTACCCATGATGGAGTTAAGGTTCTTGTGCTTTGTTTTCATGTGCATTCATTTCTATATTTGGTTCTGTGCAATATCGACTCCTCTGGCCATCATGCCTCGGTTTATGCCGTGATTAGTGGCACGAGGATCGAGGCACTGCTATATCCTGTGAGGGAAAATACATGATATGCCCCTTTCCCTGCTCTCTGTTGCACAGCAAAATAGAAGGAATTCAATAACTTTTCGGAGCTCAGCACGCTTTCCAAGAATGACTGCTAAAACAGAGGCCTAATTGGGGCATCCCGTGTGGATTCCGCGCAAGACAACCCGGACATGCAATCATCCATCAAAAAACAAGGCAGTCCTGCATTGCATGCCAGTTTTACAAGCTTTCGTAGTTAATTCGTTAATTAATAGGAATTCTGTATATTATTGGACTGTAATATTCTTTCATTCGGACTGTATATTTATTTGGACCCTCCGCGCGACGGGCACAACTGTAATAGTGTGTGCGTTGTTGTGTGTTGTATGTCTTCCAACCCCACGTTCTTTCTCCCTTTTTTTATTTATCCGCTTATGGGTTTTTAGATAGGGCATATAATTTAAATTAGCATACAGTATGAACAGCACGTTCTGAATCATTCATCTGTTTTTGCATTGCACCGGGCTCGGCGCATCGCATACTAACTGCATTGTTACTTTCAATTACCGAATTGAATACAGCTGTTAGCCTGAGCATTTCAATTGCCATGTTAGAATAGCCGAGCCATCTATAGTTGCAATTTGCATGTGTTTGCGCATTAGGCATTTGTATATACTTGGATCATGCATGATTTCTAATGTAGTTTCTATTTTGGCTTGGATGGAGTACTACGGTAAGTTTTATTGCTTTAGATTCCTTGCATTGCGTTCGGAGTGAATGCCATGATAGCATGACTACCATTGAGGGCAATATGCCTTATGTGATATTAACTGCCTGAAATGCTGTGGGTGAAAGTTGGGTTTTGTTTAAATTGGAACAAATCAGTGACTGTAAGTTTTAAGGCCTACTTGCGAGGTAGCAAACCATTATTTTCAATTAAAAACGAGCACGAAATGTTTTGTTCCAATTCGGGCGACCCAGTCTATACTTATATGCTGTGTGCATCACATAGTAACCTAGGCTAATAACCGGAATAAGGACATACAAAGTTTTCAAAAATAGATATCATGGTTAGTAGAGGCCGATCTTTGATCGGGCGAGCGGGGGTGCTCACGAAGTGACCTTCCCCAATCGTACCCAAGTTCCTGAGCCGAGGCAACTTTGGTGATGACGGACACGTGGCCTTTGGCACCGAGTCAGGGTTTCCTAAATTTCCCATTAAAAAACATTTAGCTGGCGACTCTGTATCTAGCAAAGCAGTCCATGTTTGGCACTTCTTTTCAAAATCTGTTTTTCTCAAAACGATTTGCCGAATTTGGACTCTTTGGTTCAGACTTAGAACCGTGACAAATTTGAGAGTCCTGAGCTGTAGTGACCCCAAATGAACAGAACGGGAGCTCGTTCCTCCCGGGGCGTTCGGGGACATCTACACTATCATATCAACTTGATCCTGAGACTCACATGTATAGTCGGTATCGACAACCATAAAGATCCATATCTTGCGCGTAAGTAGCCTTGGTATTGTTATCCCCAGGCGAGAGCCACGTGAATATAGGCCTCGGTATTGTTACCCCTGGGCAAGGGCCACATGAACATAAACCACAGTATTGTTACCCTTGGGCGAGGGACATGTGCATACCAGCTACGGTATTGCTACTCCCGGGCGAAGGCCATGTGAACTATAGATGTCACAAATACATTTCAAAAAAATGGACATTCATTCATGATTCACAAATAGCATTTCAGATAGCAGTTCAGAAAATAGATCTTATTACATCATACAGAAAATAAATAAATTTGAACATAGCTTTACTAATTTATTACTCATAGATGGCTCCAAAGCAAACAGGCAGAGTAGACAGATCAGATAACTTGCGGTGCATGACCTACACAGATACAGAACGATAGAAAGAGAGAGAGAGAGAGAGAGAGAAAACCTGAAGAGAGTTGACGGAGCCTTGGTAAGAAGAGATGATATCTTTGTAGTTGGAGAGTTGGAGAGTTGGAGAGAGGTGAGTCGAGTGGATCTAACGCAATTGCTGAACAAATTAGGTCTGAGCTTGCCGAATTCTCTATCACCAATCTCCTTCCACATCGTCCTCGCATCTTTGCCCCACCCACCACCCCCAATCTTCAAACCCTTTTCCGCCAACAATTCAATTCAATTCAACTCGCTCTTTCTCTCTCTCCCTCTCCCTCTCCCTCTCTCGATATATATTTCTGTATGTATGTGTGTGACTGAGTTAACGCGATCAAAATAGATAGAGAGATAACCAGAAATGAGAAAATAAGCTATATAAAAATCAACAGAGAGGAAAGGAAGTAGCCAACTAAATAAATTAAAGTGGAATGATTTATCACACAGTTTTCCCCATTTAAATGAATAATGCGATATGCATTAATTAGTGTATTAATTAATATATCAATTAATGATGTGATACAATTTAAGAGATTTTTAGTATTTATGATGTTATTAATAAGTAGGGTTAATAATAATGCTATAACTAGTATTAATACACTAGCTAGTATGCTAATTGGTGTATGTAGTACCACTCCGTTTAAATATAAACAATTGACACTCTAATCGAGAAGAAATTTTGAAATGAGAGTTTCTTTTCAATCAGAGTCTCAATTAGTTTTTTCTCAATTAGATTTTTCTCGATTAGTGTCTCAATTATATACATTCAAACGAAATTAATTATGTAAATGTAGCGATATTGTCTATTAAAATAACTAATATTTTAATATATTATGTGTTTTTTTTTCATGATTTTTATTGAGGGAATTAGGTATCAATTGGATAATAAAAAGAAATTATAAGTGAGATTTGTACTCCATAGCTTTTTACTTACGCCTCCTCATAAAATTACTTACACCTTCTATATTTTTGTAATTTTTTTTCTCTATTCCACTATTAAGTAATTCCTCCATTTTTATTTAGTACTACTAGACTAAATACTAGATAAATAGATAAGTGGCAGACGCAACCCTAGGAATACAGATCTCATGCAAACCCACTCCAACAGCCTTAACCTCGGCCTAACCAATATATATATAAAAAATAAAATAAAGGAGAACTAACCCAAAGGTCTAAATCACACCCCATTTAGACCAAAAACAAATTCAATACTCCATTAAATTCTCAAATTAACAATTAGACGAACAAACCCTCACATATCCCCCAGTTTACATGCATGCAACCGCTACCCACGATCATGTCACACCACTCTGACCCTTCCACTGTCACATCTCCGTCGCTCGATTCTACATTCCCGGTCCTTCATCGTTGTACTGTTCAATTCCACTACCTCTGAAACCCTATCCAAAACACAAACCCTTTATCTTCTCCAATCGGCGACTCGCAACAATACGAAGAACCATCACGTTTAAGCACCATCACCACACTAAAGAAGTTTCATAGTTTCTCACTTTCGATTCACAAAAATTGGGAAAAAAAGTAAGATCTCACTTCGAAAAACCTAGATTTTATTTTTCATTAAAATTTGTAAATTATTCTTCAATATTCTATATACATCATATTGTTTCAACAACACTTTCATAAACAAACCTGTGTAACACATTTTACATATTTTCAATGTATTTACACATTCTATATACAATTCTATATCTCTTTTTCGTTTTATCCTTACTTAGATTAAACAGTTTCACCAGATGTTACAAAACACAACCCCTGTATTTACACATTCTAGTCATATAATCTCCTATTTTTACACATTGGACCCTTTTTCTAAACATAATCCCTATTTTTACACATTCAACTTCTTATTCTTCTTGTTGTTGCTTGTTCTTATTATTAAATATTGTTCTTATTATTGTTACAGTTTCATTGAATACTTCATCTTCTTGTTGTTATTGTTGTTGTTTGTTTTTTTCTTTGATTACAAAATACAATGGACAACAACCCTATTTTTATACATTCTACCTACAATTGTAGATGTCTTTTTCATTTTATTCTTGCTTAGATTTTGCGCTTTCACCAAACGTTACAAAACACGATCCTCTGTTTTTACACATTATAGTTATATAATCCCTTGTTTTTACACATAATCTCTGTTTTTACACATTCAACTTCTTATTCTTGTTCTTGTTGCTTGTTCATGTTGTTAATATATTCTTCTTATTGTTGTTACATTTCATTGAATACTTCATCTTGTTGTTGTTTCTTTTTTTCTTCTTTGATTACAAAATGCAATAAATTGTTCTTGTTGTCCATTGATTCTCAACTAGTGTTTATAAAATTGAAACATTATACAGTTTAATTACCCAAAAATTAAATATTTAAATTTATTCAAACTACAAATAAAACTGCAAAATTACACAGTTTCATCACTATTCATAACAAATAGGTAAACTTATTATAAAATGCATATCAAACTGTCAAATTATACAGTTTTGTAACTATTAACACCAAATACATAAACTTAATATTAAAGTACAAATAAAACTGCCAAATTATACAGTTTTGTAACTATATTACTCATGTCTTACTTTTGCTTTCCTTTTTTCAGAAACAATTGTTGGAACATATTGGAAAACCAAACCCGTATGCCCAAAAAATTCAATCAAGGATTTACGTATCTTCCCTTTTGACACTCCACCCATATCCACCGAAAAGCCATCAACATCTCCCCCTCTACAAAAAAACCCAACCACCATCACCAAAAACAACCAAAAGAACCCACAAAACAACTATATCACCTACAAGAAAAAGCCCAAGAACTACATCACAAACACCACACACACACAACAAACACCAACCACTACTCTAACCACAAAAAACAAAAAACAAAAACAAAAGAATGCCAACAAAAAAAACAAGAAGCTCCTCCAGCAAAAAAAAGAAAGCTCCAAGAAAGCACATCAACTCCCAGAACACAAACCAAGACATCCAAAGGAAGAAAAAAGAAAAAGAAAAAGGAGCATTCCCTAAAATAAAGGCAACCAAAGAAAACAATTCAAAAGCGCAACGAACAAAGGCAGCTAAAGAACACAAACAAACAGTCACTGCAAAGAGAGTCTAACAATTTAATTATTGTTCCAACATCAGAACGGTAAAACCTGTTGAAAGGGGTCAAATTCACAAAAGCCCAAAAGACTGAGCTGCAAAAAAATCCCCATTTTGGGTCATCATAAATGTTCTCTCCTCAGTACAAAAACTGAAGGCCTTTTGGTGCAAATGCTACAATTTTATTGTTGCAGAAATGACAACACTCTACAAAAAAAAAAAAAAAGCATTTATACTTGGAAAAAAGGAAATGAAAGTTAGAAACAGTGATATGAGGCTCATATTTGGTATCAACTGTGGACAAGACAGCATCAGCACCAAATCCTATGCAAGGCCAAAAGACTTTGAGCTCGAATTTTATAGAAGAAGATACAAATCATTCAAGAGATTGGATGGCAAATCATTGACCAAAATCTTTCAAGAAACAAAAGAAGGAAAAACAACCAATGACTGTTAAGATCTTGCAAGGGTCCTCATCCTATATTTGTACCTGTAGACACCCCATTTTTGGCCACCCGTAAGACTTGGGCGCCTCAGGTTGATCACTCGATGATGAAAGTTATGCTATACAAACGTTTGATTTTTTCAGCAAGAAGAGCTTCTAAATCCCAACCTTAAACCCCATTTTTGGACCACAACTATTTTAGACCTTAAAACCCTCTCTTTCAAAATATTTTTTCAAATGTTTCTACGATGTTATGAGGCTTGCATTTCATTAAAAATTGCACTTTTCGATAAACCGAGCAAGGATAAAGTGGAAATAAATGAGAGAGAGGTGAAATCTTTGAAAAAAAATATTTAAAACATCTCATTTAGAGGTTTGGAGTTGGAGAAAATAGGAGGGGAGGAAAGAAACCTAGTTGGAGGAGAAGTTGGGCATCAATCCATTAGGACAGAAATGAGCAGCCTTCACTAAAATAGGAATATCTCTTTGGAAACTTAGAATTTAGATATGAGGCCACCACCATTGGAAATTGGACTTTTGGGGATTCAATTTAGACTCAAGAATGACCTAAAATCGAGTCCGGATGAAGAAGACATGCCCGTTTGAAGTCGGGCATAGAAGTAGATTTTTGTGGCCTGCAGCCCACTATTTGTGGCTGGTCGGCCGCTACTTCTGGCATGCCGACCACTTGTGTAAAACCCAGATATTTGTTGCTAGCTATCCCCCAAAAGCTCTAGCTATTTCTATACAGATATTTCCAACCTGAGATGCTGTTTTTCTATAAATACAAGGCCTCTCCTCTTGTTTTTAGGTTACAAAAAATTCCAAAAGGGCTAAAACTTGAAATTCTCTCTCTATCTCTATCTTGCAACACACACACCTTACCCAAACACTTCCTAAACCAATATTAGAGCTCTCCTTGCTAAGATTATTGGATCCAAATTTCAGCTCCTGAGAATGTAAGCTTTATGGTTTGTGAACAAAAGAGTTATCTTGCTTCAAGAGGTATAATTTTAGACATCTCTACACGACTTCTTTCCTATCTTTTCTTACTATTTTTGGGCTGTTTTTTCACTATTTTTATGGACTGAAACTTGTGGTGTAAAGCTACCAAAGGTGGAGGGGTTAACCACCCTTCTTTGAACCTTGTTCTCTAAGCTTTTGCCCTTGTGTTTTCCATTCTTTTCTTAACTTTTTTTGAGCTTTTTACCACTGAATTTAGAGTTTTTTAGAGGCTAAAAATCATGTTTTGAGGTCCCAAAAAAATGAAGAGGTTAGCCACCCCTCATTTGGCTTATTTACTAGCTTAAATTTTCCATTATTTTGGTTTAGTCTTTTAGCTATTTTTACCTAAATTCTAGCACTTTTTTGGACTGTTTTAGCACTGTTTTTAGTTGTTCATTGCATTTTAGCTTTGTATAACATGTTTGTAGTGTAATGATCCTCGTAGGCTTGGTAATTTAGGCCTTAACCACCAATCTATTTGAGTTATGGTGTTTATTTCTTACTTTCCATACTTGTGATCACCTCTAATCACCTCTGCAGCCTCCCTCATTTCTTGGACTTTTCTTTGCTTTGAAAGTTGTTTCAAGCTACTTGTTTGTTTAAGCATGAGATTGAGGTATTGTGCCTACTGATTTAATCCCTTTGAGGGTTCATTACCAACGGCATGACACTTCTCTCATGCCTAAAACAACACTTTGTTTAGTATTTCTTTCCATTAGAGGACTTAAAGATCACTTTTGGACTCAATTGGTTAAAGAAATTTTGGTAATTAAAATGAAGTAATAAAATGGGGACTAAAAATGATGCAAGATAATAAGTAATTTGGTGTTCAATCTGGCGTTAATTGAACACATGGAAACTTGAGGCATTTCATACTTGCTAGTGATGAAATGGTTCAAGTTTCCAAAGTCAACCACTTCTCTTGATCAATCCATGATAGAAAGGAGGTTTGAGAGTCTTTTTATGTTGTATTTATTGAAATTGTACACCTTGGTTCATAGGCCATCATGCAATGAAATTGCATCAATTGATGGCTTGTGAATTGAGCTTGCCACTCCTTGGAGCTGTTTGATGATAAGGAGGGGTAAAGCATACAAACATACCTTGAGAATATCCTGTCTGTGCTCTGTATGCTTTCTGTTGCAGCAGGAAGAACCAAGCTTTAGTAGCCGGTAGGCCACTTTTTCTGACCGACAGGCCACTAATTCAGGACGGCAGGCTACCATTTGTGGCCAGCCGACTACTACTTCTGACTTGTAGGGCACTTTTGTCAAATTGAGCAGCAACTTTTTGGAACAGAATAGAGCAGAGACTGAGGTGAAAAGACGTTCTAACTGTACAACAAAGGCATTCTAGCAGCAGAACAGTGGGCTTTTCAGGTGGAAATCCGCGCATGCATGAGCATTCATTGCTTCTCGGGACTAATTAGTTAGCTTAGTTACTTCTTTCATGTTGCATTCATGTTGTAATTAATTAGTTAATTCTAATTTGTAATTAATTAATTAGTGTAATTGATTAGTTAGTTCCATAGAATAGTTAATTAATTAATAATTAATTGGTTTTGTAATAACTAGCTAGCATAATTAGTTTATTCGGTTTGTAATAATTAGTTAATTCGTTTTGTAATAGATAGTTA
Organism: Camellia sinensis; assembly: GCF_004153795.1. Classification (NCBI taxonomy): domain Eukaryota; kingdom Viridiplantae; phylum Streptophyta; class Magnoliopsida; order Ericales; family Theaceae; genus Camellia; species Camellia sinensis. The sequence continues at coordinate 1,780,377 of NW_021026753.1, read as the reverse complement.
ATTAGCTTAGCTAGTTAATTTATTCGAACCCTCCTGCGCGAGGGCAAATTTGTAATAATGTGTATATGTTCCAACCCCACGTCTTTTTTCCTTTTATTTACTCGCTTATAATGGGTAGTTTTAGAACATCACTTTCCTTTTAGCATCTCCCATGCCTTGCATCCATTGTCTTGCATGCATTGAGCTCGGCGCATCTTTCTGACTTGCATTGTTAGTCAATACTTCTTTGAATACGTGCTTAGACTGCATGCTATCAAATTGATTCATATGTCACATTAGTAGCTGAGCCTAGTAATTGCATATCCCATGTGTTACATTAGTCATATTGCATAGTTAGGATCATGCATTATCCTAACTCTGTCATCTTTTTTGGCTTAGAGTACTAGGTGAGCTTTTATTTGTTTTAGCATATCGCATGAGTGTGGTTGTTACCATGTCAAAGCATCACCATGATGCTAAGTGCTTAAGTGATAAACTGTTTGAATGCCGGTGGATAAAGGCTAGTTGTTTGAATTGGGATAGTTTGATTAATGTACATTTGAGCCTACTTTTTCAAGTGGCACATTCACAAACTCTTTTCAAAAACAAACATGAAATCAAATGTTTCAATTCTTGCAAATTAGTCTATACCTTGTGTGCGCATCACATAGAAAAGTTAATCTAATAATCGGAACAAGAGCATATAATGTAAATAAGATTCACATTATGATTAGTAGAGGCCGATCTTTGATCAAGTGAGTGGGGTGCTCAATTCATGACCTTCCCCTTTCGTACCTAAGTTCCCGAGCTGAGCTAATCTTGGTGATGACGGACACGTGGCCTTTGGCACGAGTCATTGGTTTCCTAAATTTTTCAAAAATATTTAGGTGGCGACTCTGTATCTAGCAAAGCAGTCCATTTTTGGCTTTTTTTATTCAAAATCAATTTTCCAAAAGATTTGTCGGATTTGTACTTTTTGGTGTTTATCTATTTAACATTACACTAGTGAGATCAGATTCAGAACCGCAGGAATTTGAATTGTAGGGCTATTCATCTCCGAAAGGAGCATGAAAAGTTGAGCTACAGTTTCTGGCGACTCTGCTGGGAAAATTAGAAAACTTGACTCAAACTTCATGATGTGAAATTTTATCTATACTTATATGTTCTTTGCATTACATTTGCATTGGTGCACTTAAGTCACTGTGTTTGCCATCTGTTATTCCTGGATGGTTTGTCGGAGGCTTGCCCAAAAGCTTGCCAAAAGGTTGACCGATCGTGGACTCTACCATGTTGGGAACACAACTCTTGGATCTGGACTATCGCTGTACCATTTGATCCTCCTTTCACTTTTATGTGTTAGGTGTGAGAGGTATATTAGGTAGTCTTGTTGAGGTACCCTCTTTGACCATTTGGCCTAGTTACATATAGAAAAACCTTAGTGTCTATTCCAAACTAGGATAGGATGCTCACCTGAAATGCAGGCTTGCGTGAAACTACTTTGCTTGAAATAGTGAACCCTAGTTCCTGATGAAACTAAAACAGGGTAACCTTACCCCTTCATAAGAGTGTTTTTTGCTTTCTCTTAACTGGTATGTGCTTTATAGTGAAACTGTACAAGAATGTGCATATCAGTTGCAGGGTTGGTATCTGTTTTGGGGCAAAATTCAATGTGGAGTATAGTCACTCAGCTGTGATTATATCCGTTCAAGTGAATTTTGGGTTGAGGTGATGTATATTTTCTCTTTTGCAAGGTAGTGCTGAAACCATAGCTTCAAAAGGCTCTGATATCCCCCAGGCACTCTAGACTCGTATCGATAGACTTTGTAAGGTTAAGGACCTAGTTTAGGGGCAACCAGTGTTTGCTTCATTGCCACCAGTTACAAGGCGAAGGAGGATTAGACAGAGTTCACCAATCTAGTTCCTACAGCAATCACCCCTCAGCTCACCTGTGTCTAATTCGGTTCAGGAACAGTCATCTACTTCCAGTCTAGCACAAGACCAGGCACCTATTCCAATGGCACAGTATCCCCCAGCCAGTATAGAAGAACTGATACACCATCTACAATAGACAGTTGAGACACTACAGCATGACGCAGTCCGTCAAGCAAGGTTACGGCTCGTCAGGCCGAGGTTATAACCAGGCTACAACAACAGCAACGACAGCCAACAGCGGCCACTGCATCACATGTCCCCACCGCAACTATCCATGTGCCCGGTGCCACTGTTCAGACTACCAATGTCCAAGAAAACCAGGGCAATCCAACAGAGCCAATCCCAGCACAAGCTTCCAAAGCACCGGTTTGTTAGACCGAGGCACCATTTGAATTCGAAGTCAATCCAACTGCGCTCAAAGCCAACAAATTAGAGAAGTAGTTCAAGAGAGCACAAGGGGTTAACTCCATCCCAGACATAGAGGATGGAGATACTGATTCTGCTGTTACATTGCCGAATTGGTTTAAAATGCCACATATTGATCATTTTAACGACTCTGAGGATCCAATGGTCCACTTGCGATTGTTTTTTGATATCTTGCGGCCGATGGGCTTAACTAGTCCACAGAAGCTATCTCTCTTTGGTTGTACCATGTCAAGTATAGCGACCATTTGGTATGCTAAGTTTAAAGATTCCGTTAAACAGAATTAGGAAGAGATGGCCAAAGCCTTCGTTGCTCAATACTCTTACAATACACAGATTGAGGTCACAACTCGTGATCTCGAGGTAACCCGTCAAGAGCTGAAGGAGTGTTTCTCTGCATTTGTGACAAGATGAAGGGCCAAAACCTCGATGAGGACCACGAGACCTTCCGAGAAGGATCAAATAAGAATGATTGTTCAGAATCTGCGTGGCAAGTTGCTGCAGAAGATGATTGTTTTACCTCTATTTACCTTTATAGAGCTTCATGAAATGGGGGTTCAAATCGAGGATGCCATCAGACAAGGGATCATCATGGAAGATAATGAGCCTTTGAAGAAGAATGTTGTTCGCAGTTTCAATGCTACTACCAATGGTAACACAGTTGTGAAATGCTCAGAAGTAAACACTGTCACCACTCCCATCAATAGCCAAAAACCTACCGCTTCAACTCGGCCACAAGCTCAAAATTTTCATCCTTTTTACATGAGTCTTTTCTCAAGCCTTGAAAACGCTGTTAGAAAAAGGGTACCTAGAGCTCCTAGAACCCCGACCCCTCCCAAATCCTCTTCTACCAAGACATGACCCAGCTAAATACTGTGTCTATCATCAGCAACACGGTCATGATACAAACCATTGCATCCGCCTCCGTCATAAGATTCAGGATCTTATTGACAACAAGGTCATAGCTTCACTAAAAAGACCTTAGTCCACCACTAATCCATTACCTCTACACCTCAACCTAATCCATACACTGCCATTAACCTACAACCCCAGCATATACATCACCCCAGCCAGTTTACCGAAGCCTGAGGTGTTCATTCCAGAAAGTATGGACTTGTGTATAATGGATGCACTTGAACCCCAATCATCTCAAACCCATGAACCCACTACTTCTAAGCTAATGAACATGATTGAAGATTTGCAAAGAATTGTGACAGATTTAGCCTTTAGGATTTTGGCTCCATCATCGGCCACATCACATGGCAGAAATGTCATGCCAAAAGGCTCCCTAATCTTAGGGTGAGCTACAATTGAAAAGGACCAACCTAAAGCTATCTCGAGTTTGGGTGATGACATGTCAACAATGAATGGGCCTCACTCCGGTATAGTCACCCAATCCCTTGGCAAAGCTGAAGCAAGTGGCAAGGGCAAGGCCGGGGCAAGGATTGATCCTGATGCACATCTCCGGTGTGCTATTGAGACTTTGAAGTTCAAAAGGCTGAACAAACAGCAAGTGCTTGCAGTTATTGTAAAAACTGTGGATGACACCTTTGTCACTCAGGTTGGAAGCATTTCGAATCATGGGGCAAGCCAGGAAAAGGGATGTCGTACCAGAAACACCCTTTTTAGCTCCAATTCTACACTCGTCAGAGATCTCTAAAGCCAGGCAACACCTGCCAAGCCCTCCGTCAATCCTGTCAGGATTGGTAACCGCGCATTCAATCCTCTTTACATGACCTTATCCAAAGCTCTCCAAATCCTCTAGGGCAAGGCCATCTCAAACCCCTTGACCCTCGGCCTCTCCCTAATCCCCTTCCAGCCAGGTATAAAGCTGCCAAGTACTGTGCGTTCCATCAACAAACTGGCCATGACACTGATGGTTGTTTTCGTCTTCGCCATGAAGTTCAAGATCTGGTTGACAACAAGGTCATCACTTCACCGGGTCCTACAAAGTCTATCGGCGCTGGGTCGATGAACTTGAGGATAATATGACTATGTGATCGAGGATGAACCACTTGCTGATGCACTCGTTTTACTCCAGATGTGGTGGATGACACGTACTGTTTTAGCACTTTGAAAATGTTTTTTATTGTACTTTCGAACTTGGGTATTGAGTCAGTCTTGTTGTGTTAGAGTTAGGTGATTCGGCGCGTTAACTTAGACATCACATCACTGTTTTGTTTTGTTTTCTTTTTGCACTCTTTCTTTTGTGTCTGTTTCTACCATTGAGCTAGTTGAGCTAGAAGATCTGAATGAAACGGCAGGACTTTTCACCTACTTTTCTGGACCTTTAAATCATTGCATTGACCAAAGTTTTTCAAAAATGTTTCCAAAACTGTGATGAAACCAAAGAGGAAGGAATTCCTTTGGATTTGCAAAAATTTGATCAACTAAGAGGAAGAGAGGCCTGCTAAGCCCTTAATGAATGAAATCATGTTTGTTAATGTGAATACTGAGAAGGATCTTGGCTTGATCCAGATTGGTTCTACATTATCTTCAAAGGGTCACGGGCAACTAGTCGCTTTATTAAAAGATTTCAAAAAATGTTTTGCGTAGTCCTATGAAGACATGCTTGGAATTGATCTTGAGATTGTACAGCATGGGATCACTCTCAACCTCAAGACTCAACCTCCTTTGCTTTCACACTTTAATTCAGAATGTTCAACGATTAACCAAAATATGAGGTTTGCATGGTCGGATTGGAAGCAACTCTTGAACTAGGGGCAAGAAGATCAGATGTCATCAAAGGAAGCTTGCATAGCTGGATGAGAAGTAGCCCTTGAACTAGGGGGAAAAAAAGGTCAGATACGCTCAAAGAGTCCAAACTGGGTCATTTCTCAAGCCAATAAAGATCGGCAAGAAAGACAAATCCCATAAATGGAGAGAAGAAAATTTATTATTGAAAGGACAATCGAGTTCCTATCCACAGCACTAGGGGCAAATTCAGACCCAATTGGATGGAGCCTTATATCATCAGAGACCCAATTGGATGGACCCTTATATCATTAGAGACTATTTAGTCAAGGACATCAACCATTCTCGTGGATCCAGATGGCTTAGAGATCCTACGGCCAATCAACATGGACAAGTTAAACTTTTCCATCCTTGAGAGGCTGGGTCGAAAACCCGGAAAGGCGACCTGGGAAAAAGTTAGAGTATGAAAAAGAAAAGAACAAAAATGAAAAAAATGAAAACAAAGAAAAGGAAAATGAAAAAGAAAAAAGAAAAAAGAAAAAAAAAGAAGGAAAAAAAAAAGCTCGCAAAGTTGAAAACTCGGAAGGGCGGCTTTAGCAAAAGTTAGAGCACAAAAGGAAAGTGTTAATACCTAAGTACACCTTAACCCAGGAACTACGTAAGGCCTGATTCCCATCTTTGGGATACGTAGGCAACTTCATCTTGAAGTTCGGTCCCAACCATTTTCAGCCTACTAGTCTCATCCATGTTGATTGGCTTATCCTTGTTCAACTCAGTTATCTTATCCATGTCCAATTGGCTCATCTTTATTCAAAATCGGGTGTCCTATTCCATTAGAAGTTCAGTTGCAAGACAAATCAAGTTCAGATCTGAGGTTGTGCATCTCAAGAGTTAAATCCACGTCGGTTGTGCAGTGGCCATTTGCAAAAATAGTTTTTGAGGATTTTTAGTAAAGCTAACTGATTTTCTTGAAAATTATTCCATTTTTTCAAAATCGGACCATTTCTTGGACCCAAAAAAGGAAAATTTTCAGTACTCATAGCCTGATTTACATGATTTCAAAGAAGAAAGTCGAATAAGCATGTTAATCTAACTCTCATATTGGTTAAAATTGTTTTAGCAGAAAGCTAAAAAAATCAAAATATGGTCAAAGTGATGAATTAGGGGCACGGTCGAGTCAGGTTTTCTGTCTTTTCTCCATTATCAATGCACTCGCCATAAATGGCACAACGGAAGCTAGCAGCAGGGGCCAAAAGCTCTCTCATCCTCCAAGCAGCGGGGTATCAAGCCAAGTGCGAAGCACGAACTAGAAATGAAGCAAGATATTTGACCCCCTTCATAAGGTCCACAACTTTCAGCTTATCCATCAACCACACCTGGGAAGGGATAAAAAAATAAGAGAGATTAAAGAATAGAGAGATGTATGTTGAGAGAAAAAGTAAGGAAATGACTTTTTAGAGAAAATAGAGACTGAGTGCCAAAGTGATGTGAGAATCACAAATGAGAAAGGGTGGGAAACAATACATGGAGAAGTAGTGGGCTCCTTATGAACTGGGAGGTCTCCCACTGGTGGTAAACATCCAAGTGTTGTGTTTGTTGTTTTTGTTTGTCTCGGTTCTTGTTTTGAGTCGTTTTGAGTGTAAATGGATGTGTTAGGTTGTTTTTAATTTGTTTTTTCCTTTGTTGAGTCGTGGTGTACTGTGGTCAATCGTAGGCTCAATACCCGATTAAGAACTCATTCTTGGTTTCAATTACGAAAATAAATCGTTTTGTGCTCAGAGTGCTGTGCCAAGCCAACATGTCATGCAAAATAGAATTCTTTCTTTCATAAACTACAGCGTCCAACCCCGATCAAGAGAGAGCAACAGAACAAGGACCTATTTGAAGCTACATAGGTTCCGGACTGCAAAGGAAAAGAAAAGAGGAAAAATTGAAGCATCTGAGCAATTTCTGGGATTGCATTTCGGAGGTACTTTTTCAGGCCTTGTCATTTCTCTAAAGTATGAATGTACCTCGACCTCAAGCTCAAGCCTGCTTTAAGTCAGAATGGTGATCAAAATGCTGTCCTTGAACACCATTCCCCATCAGAGGCATCTTGGTTGTGTTTGCAATGAGTTCTTAGGAGACCAACTGCGACGGTGAAAACTAGAGTTCGAATGGTGATGCCTAGAACACAAAGGTTTGGAATTTCAGAGACTAAAGTCTGGTTTAAATACTCAGGGGTGTATCCTTGGCTTGAAATCTATATGGCAGCCCCATAGGTTGAGATAGCGTGTATGCGCCTCAATTCTGGATACTGAGCCAACCTAGTCTGTCACCTCTTTGGAGAATAGGGAAAGTTGTGAATATGATCAGGAAGAAAAGCAGCATCTGTGGCTTCTACATGCAGATGTTGCTCTTTGTCAGCATTTGAGGACCTTTGTACTGTGAGTTAGTGGTAAGAGTTCAAAGAACACAAGGTAAGAGTTCGAAGAACACAAGAGGGAAATCCCTGTCAGAGTGAAGCGGTTCATTGCCACTCATCCCGTGAGGTGCTTTCTAAGCCGCTTTGTTTGTTTACTGCATTTGTTAAGCATCATCCACTACATTACTTGTCACATAGATCATGTGCATCTATTGCACAAACTCATCATACATTTTGCATCTATCGTATCATCTTAGGACCTCTTCTCACGGTTTCAGCGTGGTTAGAGTGTTCCTTTCCTCACACGATTTTAGCGTGTTTGGAATTTTATCTCAGGACGCGTTCCACGCGACCCTGAACGGTCATCTTAGAACCTCTTCACATGGTTTTAGTGTGGTTTGGGTGTCCCTTTTCCTTAAACGATTTCAGTGTGTTTGGAATTTATCTCAGGACGCGTGGAACGCGACCCTGAGTGATTTTCTGAAGATCTCTTCTCACGATTTCAGCGTGGTTTGAGTGTCCCTTTTCCTCACACGATTTTAGCGTGTTTGGAATTTATCTCAGGATGCATGGAATGCGACCCTAAACAATTTTCTCAAGACCTCTTCTTACGATTTCAATGTGGTTTGAGTGTCCTTTCCTCTTCTTATGATTTCAGCATGGTTTGAGTGTTCTTTTCCTCACACGATTTTAGCGTGTTTGGGATTTATTCTTCTTCTTCTCATGATTTCAGCGTGGTTAGAGTGTTCCTTTCCTCTCATGATTTCAGCGTGTTTGGGACTTGTTCTCACTCTTCTCACGATTTCAGTGTGGTTAGAGTGTCCCTTTCCTCACATGATTTCAACGTGTTTGGGATTTATTATTCCTCTTCTCACGATTTCATCTTCGTTAGATTGTTCCTTTCCTCACACGATTTCAACGTGTTTGGAATTTATCTTAGGACGTGTGGAACGTGACCCTGAGCGGTTTTCTCAGGACCTCTTCTCACGATTTTAGCGTGGTTTGAGTGTTCTTTTCCACACACGATTTCAGCATGTTTAGGATTTATTCTTCCTATTCTCACGATTTCAACGTGGTTAGAGTGTTTCCTTTCTCACACGATTTCAACGTGTTTGGGATTTGTTCTTCCTCTTCTTACGATTTCAACATGGTTAGAGTGTTCCATTCCTCATACGATTTCAGTGTGTTTGGGATTTGTTCTTCCTCTTCTCACGATTTCAGTGTGGTTTGAGTGTTTCCTTCCTCACACGATTTCAGCGTATTTGGGATTTGTTCTTCTTCCTCTCACGATTCTAGCGTGGTTGGAGTATGTCACCCTATTCATCTATTACATTATCTATCCCATCCATTACATCATACCATTTTATCGCCTGCATCCTTTCCATGTTAAACTTAGTTTGGCATGTGCTCATACATTTCCCTCGTTGAACATGGTTCTTTCATTTGTGAGTACCCATGCTGCGCTGAGGCCAGTAGGCCAATATTGAGGGTATCAACACATTTTCTATGTTAGATGTGGTCTGTTTTGTGTCCATGCCTTTTCTAGGTAAAATGTGGTCCGGCCTATGCCTTATTCACTGCGTCCATTGTATCCATTGCATTGTACTTTGTCTTGTTGAACTCAACATTTAAGATCATTATCTTTTCCAGCAATCATTCCTCACTTATATCATACCATCCAATTACTTGTTTCTCTTTCTATGAAAAACATAGTCTTGTATGTGCTCGTACCCCTTTCACGTTAAAACATGGTTCTATTATGTGTAAGCATCCATGCTGCGCTGAGGCCAATATTGAGGATGTAGGCACTTAACCTGTGTTAGGCGTCATTTGGCTGTACCCACTTCTTTTCTATATAAAATGTAGTTTGATTTTGCATCTCTATCCCTTTATTGTATTTGTGTGGTTTTGCACTGCTTGTGGTTTGATTATTTTGTTACATTGTATATCATTTACATTGTTTTGTTGCATTGTGTATCATTTTGCACGCTGCCCTTGAACTATGTTGGTTTGATTCCTTGCAAAGAGATACATAGGCAACCCTCGGGGTTCAACCAACTACATCTGCATTTTGTTTGTTTTCCCAAGTCTTACGGCTTTGTCAAAATGGGTCGCCTTTGGGTTTTGACATTCACTCATGTCATTTTATGACTTCGAGCTCGGTCAAAGAGGGGCAACTGTAGACACCCCATTTTTGATCGCCCTTAAGACTTGGGCACCTCAGGTTGATCACTCGGTGATGAAAGTTATGCTGTACAAACGTTCAATTTCTTCAGCAAGAAGAGCTTCTAAATCCCAACCTTACACCCTATTTTTGGACCAAAACTATTTTAGACCTTAAAACCCTCTCTTTTAAAATATTTTTCCAAATGTTTCTACGATGTTCCGAGGCCCGCATTTCATTAAAAATTATACTTTTCGGTAAACCGAGCAAGAACAAAATGAAAATAAATGAAAAGGAGGTGAACTCTTTGAAAAAAATCTTTAAATCATCTTATTTAGAGGTTTGGAGTTAGAGAAAATAGGAGGGGAGGAAAGAAACCTAGTTGAAGGAGAAGTTGGGCATCAATCCATTAGGACAGAAATGAGAAGCCTTCACTAAAATAGGAATATCTCTTTGCAAACTTAGAATTTAGATGTGAGGCCACCACCATTGGAAAGTTAACTTCTGGGGCTTCAATTTAGACTCAAGAATGACCTAAACCGAGTTCGGATGAAAAAGATATGCTTGTTTGAAGTCGGGCCTAGAAGTATATTTTTGTGGCCGGCAGTCCACTATTTGTGGACGGCCCACCCACTATTAGTGGCCGGCCGGCCACTACTTCTGGCATGCCGGCCACTTGTGTAAAACCTAGATATTTGTTGCCAGCCGTCCCCCAAAAGCTCCAACTGTTCCTATACAGATTTTTGAATTGAGAGGCTGTTTTTCTATAAATACAAGGCCTCTCCTCTTGTTTTTAGGTTACAAAAAATTCCAAAAGGGCGAAAACTTGAAATCCTCTCGCTATCTCTATCTTGGAACACACACACCTTACCCAAACACTTCCTAAACCAATATTGCAGCTCTCATTTCTGAGATTATTGGGTCAAAATTTCAGCCCTTGAGAGTGTAAGCTTTGTGGTTTGTGAACAAAAGAGTTACCTTACTTCAAGAGGTATAATTTTGGACATCTTTATACTGCTTATTTCCTATATTTTTTTATTATTTTTGGGCTGTTTTTACATTGTTTTTATGGGCTGAAACTTGTGGTTTAAAGCTACCAAAGGTGGAAGGGTTAACCCCCCTTCTTTGAACCTTGTTTTCTAAGTTTTTTCCCTTATGTTTCCCATTCTTTTCTTAACTTTTTTTTGAGCTTTTTCCCATTGAATTTTAGAGTTTTTCAGAGACTAAAAATCATGTTTTAAGGTTCCAAAAAAAATGGAGGGGTTAGCCAGCCCTCATTTGGCTTGTTTACTAGCTTAAATTCTCTATTATTTTAGCTTAGTCTTTTTGCTATTTTTACCTAAATTCTAGCACTTTTTTGGACTGTTTTAGCACTATATTTAGTTGTTCATTGCATTTGAGCTTTGTATTGCATGCTTGTAGTGTAATGGTCCTCATAGGCTTTGTGGTTTAGGCCTTAGCCACCAACCTATTTGAGTTGATAGTGTTTATTTCTTACTTTCCATACTTGTGATCACCTCTAATCACCTTTGCAACCTCCCTCCTTTCTTGGCCTTTTTTTTGCTTTGAAGTTGTTTCAAGCTACTTGTTTGTTTAAGCATGAGATTGAGGTATTGTGCTTAATGATTTAATCCCTTCGGGGGTTCATTGCCAATAGCATGACACTTCTCTCATGCCTAAAACAACACTTTGTTTGGTATTTCTTTCCATTAAAGGACTTAAAGATCACTTTTGGACTCAATTGGTTAAAGAATGGTTGGAAATTAAAATGAAGTAATAAAATGGGGACTAAAAATGATGCAAGATAATAAGTAATTTAGTGTTCAATCGGACGTTAATTGAACACATGGAAACTTAAGGCATTTCATACTTGCTAGTAATGAAATGGTTCAAGTTTCCAAGGTCAACCACTTCCCTTGATCAATCCATGATAGGAAGGAGGTTTGAGAGTATTTTATGTTGCATTTATTGAAATTGTACACCTTGGTTCATAGGCTCATGTAATGAAATTGCATCAATTGACAGTTTATGAATTGAGCTTGCCACTCCTTTGGGTTGTTTGATGATAAGAAGGGGTAAAGTGTACAAACATTCCTTGAGAATACCCTATCTGTGCTCTGTATGCTTTCTGTTGTAGCAGCAGAACCAAGCTTTAGTAGCCGATAGGCCATTAATTCTGGATGGCAGGCTACCCTTTGTGGCCGGCCGACCACTATTTCTGGCCTGCCGGCCACTTTTGTCAAATTAAGCAGCAACTTTTTGGAGCAGAACAGAGCAGAGGCTGAGGTGAAAAGATGTTCTAACTGTGCAACAAAGGCATTCTAGCAGCAGAACAGTGGGCTTTTCGGGTGAAAATCCGCGCATGCATGAGCATTCCTCGCTTCCCGAGGCTGATTAGTTAGCTTAGTTACTTCTTTCATGTTGTATTCATGTTGCAATTAATTAATTAATTAGTTAATTCTAATTTGTAATTAATTAATTAGTGTAATTAATTAGTTAGTTCCGTAGAATAGTTAATTAATTAATTAGTTTTGTAATAACTAGCTAGCATAGTTAGTTTATTCGGTTTGTAATAGATAGTTAAATAGCTTAGCTAGTTAGTTTATTCGGACTCTCCTGCGCGAGGGCAAACTTGTAATAATGTGTATATCTTCCAACCCCACGTCTTTCTTCCTTTTATTTACTCAGTTTTAGAACATCACTTTCCTTTTAGCATCTTTCATGCCTTGCATCCATTGTCTTGTATGCATTGAGCTCGGCGCATCATTCTGACTTGCATTGTTAGTCAATACTTCTTTGAATATATGCTTAGACTGCATGCTATCAAATTGATTCATATGCCACATTAGTAGCTGAGCCTAGTAATTGCATATCTCATGTGTTGCATTAGTCATATTACATAGTTAGGATCATGCATTATTCTAACTCTGTCATCTTTTTTTGGCTTGGAGTACTAGGTGATCTTTTATTTGTTTTAACATATCGCATGAGTGTGGTTGTTACCATGTCAAAGCATGTTCACCTTGAGGCTAAGTGCTTAAGTGATAAACTATTTGAATGCCTGTGGATGAAAGCTAGTTGTTTGAATTGAGATAGTTTGATTAATGTACATTCGAGCCCTCTTTTTCAAGTGGCACATTCACAAACTCTTTTAAAAAACAAACATGAAATCAAATGTACTAATTCTTGCAAATTAGTCTATACCTTGTGTGTGCATCACATAGTAAAGTTAGTCTAATAATCGAAACAAGAGCATATAATGTAAACAAGATTCACAGTATGATTAGTAGAGGCCGATCTTAGTGGGTTGCTCAATTCATGACCTTCCCCTCTCGTACCTAAGTTCCCGGACCGAGACAATCTTGGTGATGACGGACACGTGGCCTTTGTTACGAGTCATGAGTTTTCTAAATTTTTCAAAAATATTTAGTGGCAACTCTGTATCTGACAAAGTAGTCCATTTTTGGCATTTTTTATTCAAAATCAATTTTTCAAAAGATTTGCCAGATTTGGACTCTTTGGTGTTTATCTATTTCACATTGCACTTGTGAGATCAGATTCAGAACTGCGGGAGTCCAAACTGTAGGGTTAGTCGTCTCCGAAAGTAGCACGAAAAGTCAAGCTACAGTATCTGAAACTCCTCATGCCTACAACAGGACATACGCTTAGTTGGAGTTTCCTCTACTATGTTAAAAATCTCAACAACATTAAAAAGTGCAATTGGGTTGAGGCAATAAAAGACACACTGATGAATTCAATGGCAAGTACAAACAGCAACTCAAGGCATGTCACTGTATGCGTCATGCTACTCTTGGTAAATACACCACTCAACTACTCGACACAAAATATCAAACATCCAACTATCTCAAACTATCTAAAATATTTCAATGTTTATTACAGTACTGGTACTGCGAACACAGTAAACTCCTTTGACCATCTAAGAAGGAAGGCTTCCCAAGGTTTATGAGGTGGAAACTTGGCAAGTTGTACTCCAAGTGAAAACACATCAACCCTGCTCACTTTGAAAAGGTATTCAAACTCTTCTAAACTCTCAAAGCACAAATCTATGCAACATACCTTTCACATTCATTACAGTAACAATTATGTTATGAAACTGAAAAAGTTTGCAATTTCAAAGCACAAATCTATTCAACACTCTTTTACATTCATTACAGTAAAAATCATGTTATGAAACTATAAAAGTTTGCAGTTTCAAAGCATAAATCTATTCAACACTCCTTTTACATTGATCATAGTAAACATTATGTTATGAAACTGTAACATTTTGCAATTTCAAACCACAAATTTTCAACACTTGACTCACATTGATCACAGTAAAAATAATGTGATGAAACTGACCAATTTTCCAGTTTTACTGATATATGAGTCATATGTGTCACATTGTTCCAATGCAGGTTGACCAAAGTGCTTTAACCCCAACTGAACAAGAAATACAATCATTGCATATCAATCACAGCACATCAACAGACTCTTCAACAAAAAAAGATGACCACAGAAATGACAAGAAGAGAAAAAAAAAAAAAAACAAAAGCAACAAAAAAGAAACTTCTAGGTAGTGATGAGAAAGAATTTGTCAATGAAAAATCAGACACTGCAGAAGAAGAATACTAATCAGAATTAGAACAAGAACAACAAGAACAAAGAAAGAAGAGAAAGCAAGAACAACAAAAGCAACAAATTGAAGAAGAAGAGAGTGAAGAAGAAGAAGAAGAAGAAGAAGAAGAAGAAGAAGAAGAAGAAGAAGCATAAAGTGATGAAGAAGAAGACACTGATGAGAAAAGGGCTAACAAGAAGAAGAAAAATAATAATAATAAATAGACCAACAAGAAGAAGAAGTCTAAGCACAAGAAGAGACAGACCAACAAGAACAACAACTCAAAGAAAAAAAAAACAAGTAGACCAACAAGAACAAGAAGGGACAGACCAACAAGAACAAGAAGTCTAAGAGAAATTTGACACATTTCATGAACAAGGTAAACTCTTGTCTAATTCTGAACCAAACTATAAAATTTAATGAAACTAACCAAAACAAAATGCAATATTTTTATAGGTGATGAAAAAGCACAGACATCAACCCAAGAGGACGACAAGGACAAGCTCATAGCATCCATGAGAGCACAAATGCAGGAAATGGAACAAAAATTCAAAGTTGAATTGAGTAGAAAGGAAGAGGAGTTGAAAACAATGTTCACCAAAAAAAAAATACAAGCAAAAAGAACATCCTCAAGAACAAGCAGAAAAAGTCCTAAACAAAGATCAATGGTCAAGAGAATCAAACACAAGTCAAGAAAAGGAACACATAAGCCAGAGTTCGAATACTAACTAACGACAAAAGCCAAAGAAAATCTATAGAAACAAAAAGACAAAGAAGATACAGGTAACAAAAAAGAGCCTACTGATGTACCCAAGCTAAAAGAGGGTACTGATGAAGGAAAAGAGAAGACGAAAGAAGAAATCGGCAAAGAGGAAGAACCTGCTGGTGAAGCTAAGCCACAAAAGGATGCCAATGAAGGGAAGGCACAAGTTGAAGTGGTTGCTGATTTGGAAAGTGATAATGACTTCAAAGAAGAACACATTGAAAACAAGCCACTCGGCCTTACCAAGACCAAATTTAACTCATCAATAACACACAATCAACTGCTTGTGTCTGGTCTGACAGCGAAGATAAAAATTGCATATACTTTTCAAATATATGCAGATTGTGCAACAGGGAAGCCCTATATGGAAATATAGGTATTAAGCTGCATAATTTTACAATTTATAGTCATGTTCAATAAACTCTTCCACAAACCTAACACATTCTCATACATAACATGTTTTAGGTGATTAATGCCTTTGCAGAAATGAAATTGACACTCCAACTATCAATTGAAGACTTTGAGAAATATGATCTAGACTTTGAAAAAAAATCTATACGTAGGAAGATCTTATGTCTTCTCAACACTCATCAATGTAAGCAAAATACTTTTCAATATTATTTCAAACTGCAAATTTTATACTTTCTTAACATGTCTTATCGCATACTTTTATAACATATTTCAAACATATATAAATTACAAACTCCACTACAAAACCAAGATCAGGCGCTGAGAGAAAAAATGATGGACAACCATTTTTTGGAAGCAATGAAAAATAGATATATCCATTTCCTAATCAACCACGACAACCATTGGACCATTGTGGTCTTTGACAATAATGATGGGATATGGAGGCACTATGACTCTTTAAGGCCAGCAAAAGGATGTCATAACAAGTACTTTGAAATTGCAAAGGAAATTGCAAGTTAAACAAAATTTCCCACCTAGTTCCATTCCTTTCAAAACATCTAAGCACCTCACTACAACTAAAAAAAAAAAAAAACCAGTAACTCTTTTGTAGCAACAATATCAACTGAAATGGAATAGAGAATTATTCAATAATCAAGAAAACATGTTATCAAGAATGCGAGACATTAATTGCATCAATTGAGGAATGCCCACAACAAACCCCACACTCGTAAGATACAAGCTCAATAACTAATGTTTCAATATGCTAAAGTTTTCAGTTTCACCTAACTAATTCGCTTCATCTAAAACTTTGTAGGAATGACTGTGCAATCCCTATCTGCAATGTTATCAACCAATATGTCAACTGGCAACCTGTGCAGAAATCACTTTGACTAGCTGAGTAAGTCAAATTTTGACCAGAAATCATTAGTCAATTCCTCAATGATAAGAACCGATCTTGAAATCTCGAGCATTATCAAATGTTGACAAAACATACCATATCATAGAAACAACTAACAAACTTCTTGACAATAGAAATACTCATACGAACATATTTTTGAATTGTTTTTTTATGTATGACAATTACTTTTTATTCTTTTGGTGGTTGATCTTGTTGTGCTTATCGTGGTGGTGCTGATTGTTGTCATTGATCTTGTTGTTATTGTTGCTGTTGTTATTGTTGTTATCGTTGTTGTTCTTCGTGTGGTTAATCTTCTTGTTTGTGTTCTTGTGGTTATTATTGTCGTCACGTTTGTGATTGCCTATAAATTCATACAAAACATGTTGTTTTTAATAATTTTTAAAATTGCCAAATTATGTAGTTTCATCACTCAAACAAAAATTATGTTGCAAAATTATGTAGTTTCATAACTCCAAACTAAAATTATTTTTAAAATTCACTGTCAATTGCCTTTATCTATTATAATATATACCTTGAGTATCTGTTAAAATAGTAATTTCTAACTAGTTATTTGTTCCAATATTGCATTAATATTGTAACGTGTACATACAATGAATGAGATACTAGTATCATTTAATCATTGTTCAACGATATTCTAGACATATACAATGAGTGAGATATTAAGAGCATTTAACTATTGGAGACTTTTCAAATTGTCTATGCATCTATTGAGTTATAAATAGTCATTTATTTCAATTAAAAAGTATACAATTAGAACTAAACAACATTGATTCAAAAAATGGCTGATTGGGAGAAAATAATTGATTTGATCTTCAAAAGGCTCGATCAATTCGATGAGTGTTTATCTACGATCGAAACTCAAGTGAGTGTGATGAAAACCAAAATTGATTGGTTAATCGATGACAATTTGAAGAAGGACGATAATGACATGGAGGAAGGTACTCCATTATCTTCGAAGAGTGAGAGTGACAATCACTCTTCTAAAGATGATAGTGATAATGCTTCAGATATATGTAATTTTTTTTTTTAATTTACTATGTAATGAACCAAAATAATAAGAATTTCTAGATGATTTCGTACCTTTTTGTGTGTTTGCGTGTTGACTGTTTTGAAGTTATAGAGAAATCCGAATTTTGCAGTTTCATCACTCAAACAAATACATGAACTACATTTGAAAATTATAAACAAAACTGCAAATTATACAGTTTTGTCACTAAGAAACATTATATAAATACATTATATAGTTTTTATGAAACTGTAAACACTTGTAGTTTTAAAAACCCATACATTTGTTGACACCCCATTTTTGACCGTCCTCAAGACTTAGACGTCATTATTTGAACACTCGATGATTTTGTACGCTCGTGTTCGTTTTGAGTGCCTAAAGTTCTTGGCTGAGCGCCTTGTCTTTGAGCCTCTAAACTTGTCTGTTTTGTGCTTAGTTAAGGACCAAGAGCTTGTTGTTTCAAGTCTGGAGGAGAGGGTGGCCTGTCAGCCATCTCCACAGTCCATCGGCCATGGCTTGTGCCTACCGGCCATCAGTGGTGGCCGATCGGCCACTGGTGATGACCGACAGCCATTTTTCTCCTTTTTCAAATATTTGTTTGCCAACTGTGCCAGCTGTTGTTCACTGAAGTGCATCTCCATATACGTGTATGAAGGTATGAATACAAGGTTGAATCTTATTTTTTATATATATAGGGGGTGTCCTCTCCCATTTTGGAGGGTTAGACATTTTGGATCAAAATTTTCTCTCACTCTAGAATTCTCTCTCTCTCTCTCTCTCTCTCTCTCTCTCTCTCTCTCCTTGTTTTGTGCTTTGTAGTTAGTTTTCTCTACACCTTTGCACACTAACTCTTAACCGAACTTGACTACTTTGGACCTGAGGTCCCTTGGAGCCTAGTTTGAGCTTTTGGAAGGAGGTTTGAGCCTAAAATTGTGGCTGTTTTGTGCTGTGCTTCAAGAGGTATAAGACTTACCTTGTAGGCTTTATTTTGACTACTTGTTTTGCCATCTTTTTATACTTTTTTTGGTTTGGTTTTCAACTGCAAAAAAATTTGATTTTTGAGCCTTAACATGATGGTTTGAGGTCATTTTGTGTAAAGGGGTAGTCCACCATTCTTGTTGCTTTATTGTGTAAGCTTTTGTACCATCTTTTAATATATTCACATCAAAATTTTTGGCCCTTTAAACTACTGAAATTTAGAGTTATTTTAGTGGTAAAAACTTGATTTTGAAGTCCAAAATTGGAGGGGGTAGCCTGTGATAACCCTGTTCCGTATTATGCTAATTGATCTTAATTATGATTGTGATTATGCGTTTGATATGATTTTGTGTGCCATTTATGTGAATATATGTGCTTTTAAATTTTTATCTGTTCACCGTAGGAAAATCTGTTTGATTATCTGTTTCAGAATTTAAATTGAAGGCCTTATCGGCCACAGAAGCAAAAATTGACTACGCCATTGTGATTAGCGTAATTTTTAGAGCATATGGTGAAATTTAATTGAAAATTGATTCGGATCAAAATAATTAGATTCAGAACGATTAAATTAAGCTCAATTGCTTAGCCTTAATCAAATTTGATTATGCACACATATATAAGGGCCTTATTACACTTAATTCCTCATCTTCAAGTCATTTTGGCTGAAATTAACTCTCTAGAGGGAGAGAGAACCGACTTTGAGACTTTGTGCATTTTGGCTCAAGATTTGTGAATTTGGAAGCTACACTCAAGAATTGAGGCTCCTAGGTGAGTGACCAACCCTTAATTCATGGGTTTGAGTTTGTAACCATATGATTTCAAAAGGAATAGCTAACCAAGAACAAGAATTGTGTTATAATTGGTGAGTTTGAAGTTAATATGCACATGCATGTATAGGATCACCATGATTTTGCATAATCAAGCATGCATTAAGTTGAATATGGGAATATGAGTATTAAAGCATACATGCAAGCATGGTTTTGTTGATTTTCATGATTATAAGCATCATTAGTGCCATTTGAAATGGAATTGGGGTCAGAGACTAACATGCATGTTGAATTGATAGAGATATGGATTTGGTATGAAGTTTGAATGCATGAGTTTTGATTACACAAAGGAAATGTTGGATAATTTGAGAATTAGATGATGATTTTGAACAATTTGGTGTCATACTCTTTCATTCTCATATAGTGTGATGTATTTGCATGTTTTGAACCAAAATCATGAGCTTTGGAACCTTTGAATGTCGAATTTGAGCTCAAAAACAGTTTTGGAAAACCCAGAATTCTTGAAGTCCGCTCGAGCGGGGGAACCGCCGCTCGAGCGTAAAATACGAGCTCCCATAATATTTTGCAGACATTGATGTCCACTCGAGCGGGGAGCTATGTAGAGTGACTTTCAGCTCAAACGTCCGACTTCAGGCTCGAGCATAAAAATGAGGCAACCAGTACTTTTGCAGACCTAATGGGTCCGCTTGAGCGGGAAAGTCCACGCTCGAGCGGGGACCCCTATTTCAAAAAATTTCTAAAGGTGTTCTATGTTTCATTTTCCGTTCTCTTTCACTTCTAAACACTCTTAGGCATGCATTGAGCATTATGAATGAACTAAAAGAGTAAGAGAGAAGCCTAAGAGAGATGTTTGAATTAAGAACAAATTAAATCGTTTGTGACCCATGTGTGTTAGGTAATATGTAGGGTCGAACTCAAGGGTGAATCCACCGGCAGAACACTGTGAGTAATATCTTAATAAGGATGTTTTGAAATATGTTATTTGCCTAATTACTTATTTCCTTATAAGTTTTATAAGTTTGTTAATTTGAATTGTGGACAAATGTTTGCTATGCCATGTGATTGGGCCTAAGGCCGTCCGCTATGAATGAATGGGCCGAAGGCTGTCTGACAAGAATGATAGTCTAACAACTGAAAAGAATGATTGTCTGACTCGAATGATTGTCTGACATAAATGAATGGGCCAGAGGCCGTTGGATATGAATAAATGGACCAATGAATGGGCCAGAGGCCGTTGGATATGAATGAATGGGCCAATGAATGGGCCAGAGGTCGTTGGATATGAATGAATGGGCCAGAGGCTGTTGGATACGAATGAATGGGCCAGAGGCTGTATGACATAAATGAATGGGCCAGAGGCCGTATGACATGAATGAATGGGCCAGAGGCCATATGATACAAATGATTGGGCCAAAGGTCGTCAGACAGGAATAATTAGGCCAAAGGCCGTCGGACATGAATGAATTGGGCCCGAGGCCGTTTGGTGTGTTTGGAATCGCAGTCACTTGGCCAATATATTTATATATATATATACCTGATAGAAATATGAATTGGGCCCAAGGCCGTTTGATGTATATTGTTCTAAGTACCGTTCGTGTAACTTCTTTATTTGATATTATTCACTGGACATTCGTTCACGCTCATTCATGTGTCTGTAGGTGAGCCAAGGGAGGTCCAAACCCAGCCTCAGTGAAGTTGTGTGAAACAGTCAAGGTTTTGAAGAGTCAGCCGAAACGTCTCACGCACGAGACTCATTTTCGCCCTTTTGCTATTTTGATATATTTTGTCATGTTGGCGAAAACGTTGATCTATCTTTGTATATAAGTTTTGGTTAGGCTGACTAAGACTTGGATGATCCTGTATGTACAAAACTTTGTGTTATTACATGTTTTGATGTGAGTTATTAACATATATATGTATGGTTTGTTATGACGTGCCATATATGCATAGCTCTATGGACAAAAGTTTGAAATTGCTTCCATTTGGCCCCCTTAACTCTGTTAAAATATATCTGGTTTGGTTCAAGGCCGTAGGTAATCTCGTGATTATTGGCCAGTTATGTCCTTAACCCATTGGGGCGGGTTCGGGTCATGACAAAGCCTCCCCTCCTTGTGCCTTACTTGCAAGCCTAGATAGCTTAACATGTAAGCATGGTTTTCTAGCATTTTGTACCTTAATCTCAGCATGTTTTTGCTATTGTTTTGACTGGTTTTAGCTTTGTTTTGAGCTAGTTTGGTCCTTTGAGGCTTGTATTGTGTGGTTATAGTGCAATCTCCTTCACTAGCTTAATGTTTTAAGCTTTTAAACATGAATTGCATGAGTTGCTTGTATGTTTTAGTGTCTTTTTGCACTCCATTTTAGCACTGAAATCTCTGCAATCTCCCTCTATTCTTCACTTTTTCATTTATTTTGAAAGGGGCTTTGAACCTCTTGTTGGCTTAAGTGTGAAATTGAGACACTTGTGCTTAATGGTTTTAATCCTCTTTTGAGGGTTTCTACTAACCAACGGCATGAGGTCTTTTTCATGCTCAAGGTGCTTGTGGTTTAAGCCCCATTTCCATTAGAGGACCCTCACCTTTTGGACTAATCAATTAAAGAATGGATTGGTAATCTAAAATGAGTAAATAAAATATGACAAGTAAAAGTGGCAAGATAAGCATCTTTCATGTTGTATCGCACATGTTCGGATCGGACGTTAATTCGAACACAAGAAAAATAGGACGTTTCATACTCAAAGTGATGAAACGTGCCACTTTTCTTAGTCACCATCACCCTTGATCATATATGATAGGGAAGTGGTTTTGTTGAGTCTTGTTTTGCACTCATTAAGCTTGTACAAGCTTAGTTCTTTAGCCATCATGCATGGAAATGCTTGGTTGATGGTTTGAAGGCCAAGAGCTACACTCCTTTGAGCTTGTGTGATGATAAGGAGGGTAGCAGTACATACACTCCTTGAGAATACACTGCTTTGCCTCTGTTTGCTCTCTTTTGCAGCAAAAAGGGAAGTTCAGGGAAGGGGTGCCCAATCGGCCACCAGTAGTGGCCGACCGACTACCAATGGTAGCTGACAGCCACCATTGGTAGCTAACCGGCTAGAAATGAAATTTTGCACAAGTGTGTTCCTGAGTTGGAGCAGATGTGTTCTGGAAGTTGGTAGCACTGTTGGTGTTCAAGCGAGTGCAAACAAAGGCATCCGATGGCAAGGCGGTGGATTTTCGGGAGGAAACCAACTGAGCATGCATGCGTCCCTCGCCCTCGAGGCCATTTACTTGCTTTGTTTAATTAGTTAGTAGTAGCTAACTCATTCATTCAAGTGTTGTAATCATTTAATTGGCTTAGATAGTTAATTAGTTTAATTGCTTTAATTAGCTTAGCATAGCTAGTAATTCAATTCGGTTTGTAATAATTAGTTAACTAGAATAGTTAATTAGTTTTGGTTTGTAATAGCTTAATTAGCATAGCTAATTAGCTTATTCATTCGGACCCTCCTTCGCGAGGACGTAATGTTGTAATAAGTGTGCGTGCCTGTATGGATGTCTTCCAACCTCACGTCTTTCTCCTTTTTATTTAATCGCTTTCGATGGTTAGATTAGGGTCATGTTTTGATTAGCATATCTTATGCTTGCATGTTTGCATCGTTCATTTGTTTTTCATGCACTGAAGCTCGGCGCATCATTCAAACTACATTGTTAATTTCAATACTTCTTTGAATACGTGTATCAAAACATGATATCAAAGTGTTGCAAATACCATGATTAGGTAGCCGAGCCTATTTAGTTGCATTATTGCATGTGTTGTATTAGGCATTTTGTATAGTTAGGATCATGCATATTTCTAACTAGTTTTTTTGTTTTGACTTGGAGTACTCGGTGAGTTTTTACGCTTTAGCATACTTGCACGAGTTTGATTGCCATATTGCCATGTTTCGCATGCCTTCCATGAGGCTATGTGCTTAAATGCTAAAGTGCATGAATGTCTGTGGATGAAGGCTTGTCGTTTGAATTGGAACAATTTAACGAATGTGTGTTTTAAGCCCACTTTATTGTGGCAAAATCCTGTTTTAAGCCCATTAGAGGTGGCAAATTCGCGTTTTTAAGCCCACTTGAGGGTGGCAACTTCAAACCATTTTTGAAAACAAACATGACTTGATTTGTTTCAATTCTTGCGATCTAGTCTATACTTGATTGTGTGCGTCACATAGTAAAACTAAATTAATAACCGGAATAAGAACACATAAGGTTTATAAAAGAACATATCATGATTAGTAGAGGCCGATCTTTGATTGAGTGAGCGGGGGTGCTCATTTCAGGACCTTCCCCTCTTGTACCTAAGTTCCCGAGCCGACGCAACTTTGGTGATGACGGACACGAGGCCTTTGGCACGAGTCAGGGTTTCCTAAATTTGCTAAAAACAAAATATTTATGTGGCGACTCTGTAATCTGTCAAAGCAGTCCAGCTTTGGCATTATTTGATCTAAAATCAATTTTCTAAAATGATTTGCCGGATTGGACTTTTTGGTGTTTATCAGTTTCACATTGCACTTATGAGATTAGATTCAGAACCATGGGTAGAGTCCGAACTGTAAGGGCTTTCTTTTCAAACCCTTTTCCGAAAGGCGGGGGCACAGAAAAAGGCGAGCCCACAACATTATGCAGTAAAACTACAAGATTATACAGTTTTAATAAGAAATTTTCAAAAACCTTCTCAACATTCCAAAAAATAAAACCGACCAACTCCACACACACACACACACACAAAAGAGTTACAAAAATACTTCAATAACTAAAAACCACAGTTTTAATAAGAAATTTTCAAAAACCTTATCAACATTCCAAAAAATAAAACCAACCAACTCCACAAAATAAAACAAAACAAAACAAAAAAAAGGTTACAAAAATACTTCAATAACTAAAAATCACATCAAAAAATAAAAAGAATGCAACCAACTTTATTTATTACTTCCATAATACCAAGTATCACATTTTATTATAATTTCTCAACTTCAAATACAAATCCAAAAAAAAGATTATGGCCTCAAATAGCAGCCTTGCATGTCATCTTATTGTGATTCTCATATTTCAAGTACCTCCTACACTTGATTTACTTCACATTCTTACCCCTAGAAGGTATCATTTTCTTTTTGTTCTGCCCAAGTTGCTTCTTCGTTATAGGAGGTCTGATAATCGAACTACATGCACCATCAAAGTCAAATCTCCCGCTTGAAGGCACTGGATAAAAACATTCTTTGTATGACTCTTTAAAATAATCCACCTGAAAAAAATGATCAATGGAATCATACACATCTCTACCACTACTACGCAAAGTATGCGCAACATGACAACAAGGAAAACCATTCAGTTGCCATTCATGGCAAGAACAAGTTCGTCTACGATATTAACATAAAAAGAAATAGAAGAATGAATCTCAAACACAATATCACTAGCACAATCACATCCCAAGACTTAGCTATCTTCAAAGAGTCCACCAACTTCTTTTCTATAACTGGACACGATTCGGTAGTCCATCTTTTAGATTCAGCTCTTCTATTGGACAATTCAGTCATGATTTGAACCCTAATTATGTCAACCATACAAGTAATAGGCAATTCACGAGCCTCACTAATCTAATTATTGTAAGACTCAGCAGCATTAGATGACATCTCACCATATCGTTTCCCTCTAAAAAATTCATTCACCCACTTATTATTTTATAAACCATCCAACATACTATCAACTCTACCATTTCCGATAATACGCCTCAATTTCTCCATATAAAGTTGGAAAGAAGCAACAGTTGGCGCATAAGCACATTTAACCAATATTTTCATCAAAGTCAGCTTATAGTTAGTATGAAGTCCTACCAATTTGTCAATCAAATTTCTTTTCAAATGGTTCAAGCAATATGCATGATGTGCATTAGAAAAATTCACCGCAAGAGCATCTCGCAATCCATGTTGACGGTCGAACACAAAGGTCAATCTTTGACCCAAACTAATAGCCTTCAATAACTAACTTAAAAACCACATCCAATTATCTTGATTTTCAGCATCAACAATCACAAAAATCAAAGGAAATAGGCTTGAAAAAAAAGCATGAAACTGCAAAAATTAGCAATCTCACCATACAATAACAGAAACCAAAATCCACAAACTACCAAAACACACTAAGAAACCAAAACTATACTAATTGTAAATAAATATGTACCTTGATTACCATCATTTGATGTTGCTGCAAGTAAATGTCACTTGTAACGCCCCTTCAAGAATGTACCATCAACAAGCAACAAAGGAGCACAAAATTGAAATCCATACAAGCATCCATGAAATGCCACAACCAACCTCTGAAAACACCCACTACCTTCATCCACATCTAATTCAAACATACTTCCGGAATTCGTTCTCATACTCGTCTCAAGATATCATCGAAATTGGTCAAAAGAAGATGAAAATCACCAAACAATCCACCTTTTGCCATATCAACTCTTAACCATGCAACCAGATAAGAAACGTCGATACCATATTGCTTCTTTAACTTTTTTTTTAACTTTAATAGGACGAGTCAACGGATTGTCACTAATGTCATTATGCATAATATCAGAGACAAATCTAGAACTAACCATTTTGTTACAAGATCTGTGAGCAACAACCTCATAAGTATGCACATTATCCAACTTCATAATAAAAAAAATTACCAGAATTCATCAATACCCTTCCATGCACAAACCAATTACAACCCGCAAACGACTTCATCATACATTCAACAGTTACTTTTGTTGTATCATTTTTCAAATAATTCACTGCAAAGCTACACTCAACTGCATACTTAGCCAATGCAATCTGGAATGCCAGCACTCCACCATCAAATTCTTGACCAACATTGTAAATAATTTTCTTTCAACTAGTAAACAACAAAACTCTCTCTTGTTGTAGATAAAAACTGGCCAACAAACCACCAAAATCATCACAATCATTAACCAAAGAACTCTCACAAACTACAAAATCAATCCTAAAAGAATTATCATCAACTTCCACAATTCTCCTATCACCCACAACAACATCAAGAATATGAGAACTACCAAAAGCTACCATTGACAACATATTCCCCAAATCATCATCACTTTCAACGACACAATTAGAATATCCAGAAATAGAGAAAAAATAAACAAAAGTTACCAACACCCGACTCCTTGAACTTTGCACATATTTTCTCAACAACTTTATCATAACTACATCTCTTACTAATCTTAATAACAGCATAAGACTTATTGTATTTGCACATTAACATGAAACACCCTTCCATATTACAAATCATAAACCAGTAAACAATTGATCATAGAGTCCAAACTGCAAAATTATACAGTTACAACATATCAAAATCAAAACTTCAGAATTCACATTTTTAAACTACAAATTCAAAGCATATTACACTATACAACAAAAGAAATAAAAAAAATTCTAAATCATTACACTATATGACATACAAAAATCACAAAATAAGTATAAAATAAACGACATTTATCACAAAACAAAGAACTACAATAAAATTACGAACACAAACCAGAGATCGCGCAAATTTACTTATCTATATATATACATACATATATGTATCGAGAGAGAGAGAGAGAGAGAGAGAGAGTACACAGAGATCGCGTAAGCACAGAGATTACGTACCACAGAGATCCGCAAACATAGAGAGATCGCAAAACACACACACAGAGATCAAGATTGCCCACAAAGATCGAGATCGCACAAAGAGAACGAGCTCACAGAGAGAGACACCGAGATCAGAGACAAAACCGACCTCGTAGAGGCCAAATCCACAGTTTCCCATCTAAAATTTGATTTTCCACGTATATATATATATATATATCTCAAATCAAAAGGGTAAAAAAGTCATTTACAAAAATAAGAACGTAAAAATAGGACCTTCAAGTACAAGACCTACAAAACTGTGGACTTATTGATTTATCAAAAATATAGTGGGATTAGAAGGGAAATAGATCTTCTACATAGGATTATATAGTAATTTTCCCTAAAATAAAATAGGAAACAAAAAAAATTAAAAATTCAACCCATTTAGATATGAAGCCCATCTTCAAGCCACCTAAGTTTGCCAAATATTGGGTGGTGTTTTGTTGACAATTTATTGTTTAGTTTATAAAAAAATTAAATATGTCCCTATGTTTATTTTGAGTAAAAATAAAAATAAAAAACATGTTTGATACACAAATAATTTAAAATTTTATTTTGAAGATTAGTGAAATGAGGGGTAGTTATAGGAGATGATTATCGACGATTGGAGATGGTGGCCAAAGATGATTGTAGACTGCGAGACATAGTGGCCGAAAGTACTTACCACCAATGAGAGGCGATTGGCAGTAACTGAGATGGTTGTTGACCAAGAGAAGTGGTGGTTGAAAATGATTGCCGATAGTCAAAGATAGGGATGTAAGAAAAATCAAAAAAATCGGCCAAACCGATTGAACTAGACCGAATCGACCATATTTGGTCTATTTTTTAAGAAGAATTGGTCTGTTCGATTTTTTTATTTGATTTTTTTCAGTTCAGTACCTGTTCAAGCACCTTGCACACTAAACTAAATCGAAACCGATCATTGCAACATATATTATATTTTTAATATAATTATATTAATAAGCATAATAAATTATTAATCGCAATTAATTAACCTTATCATCTCTAAGTTAGTAAACTTTTATTACATGTAATTTTAATTCTAACTCACTATTCTTAAACTTTTATCATGTATAATCTTAACTCTAATTTATTATTCTTGGCCTTTAGTATTTATTTATTAATTTATTGTTAATCTAAGAATTAAAAAGTATTTATTAAATGGACTAATTGAATATGTTTGAAATGGCGGATAAATGGCTAAACCAATTAAACTGCGTCGAATCGAACCATTTCAATGGATGCGATTTGATAAGAGAAGCAACCTGTATCGGTGCTCAAAATAATAAAATAAACATTATCGATTCGGTAGAAAATTTTACCAAAATACCAACTGTACCGAACCAATTACATCCCTAGTCGAAGATGGTAGCTGCAATGCTAGCTGAACGTGGTTTTCAAGAAAAAGTGGTGGCCGAAAGTGGCTACCACTAGAGGAAGGTAATTGGTAGCGGTGGTAGGGGATTGGCGGACGAGTGAGGTGGTGGATAGAGATGGTCAGCAGAGGAGGTCATTGACAATGATAGTGAGTAATGATAAGCAATGTGTGCTAGTTTTTTTATTTATTTATTTTTATTTTTTTTAATAGAAGCAATGTGTGCTAGTTCGAAAGAGTAGGAGAAAGAAGGAAATTTTTTTTAAAAAAATGAAGTAGGACAATGGCGGAGACGGAGCTACAAAAGATGTGAGGTCGCGAGAAAGGTGTTAGAGAGGGTTGGACAAAGGCAGAGGTACAAAAGGGATGGTAAAGAAGGGTAAAAGTGGGTTGTAGAGGGCCGCTGGGGATGGTGGAAGCGGGGCCTAAAGAGGAGTAGGCTAGCTCGCAGTGGTGGTTGGGGTTTGTCGTGGTTCATGGTGGCAGCAATGATGACTAGTGATGTATGTAGGGTTAGGTTTAAAGGTTGAAGAAATTAGGGGTATTTTTGACAAGGAATGATGTGTATTGAGTACAACTTGAGATGACTCTAAATGCACCCTAAAAATTAGGTTGGACACCTCATTACTTTAAACACCCCAATCTACTATTTAAATTATTATTTATTTGTTTGGGCACCATAGATAATACCTATCATATCTCTAAAAATCTTAGAAATATATTACAACGTACTTTTTACACCCCATTATCCTGTCATTACCAAACTCCCATCGTCACCATTTGAATACTCAGTGCTGAACAAATTAAATATGTCCGGATACTTAATTCTAAAAATATTAAATTTCTTCAGATACTTAGTTCCAAACAATTGAATTGGTTCTAGTTTTTTCATTCGAGTACTCAGTGCCGAACAAATGAAGTATGTCTAGATATTCAATTTCGAATAACAAAAAAATGGTTCCAACTTAGAAACAAGTTTTCAAATAAATATAATTTGTTCGGTATTGAATTTTCAAACAAATTTCGTAAACTCAACAGTAGAAAACGATGAACATGAATAGAACACCTACCTTCTATATAAAAAAACTACTTAAAAATGCCTTTTTTGTTGGCCATTGTTGATTTCAATATAAAATAGAATGTAAAAATGATAGATTCAAGCAAAATAGGTTTGAGTGTGAAGATACAAAGTGAAGAGAGTAAGAAGATAAGAGAGAATGAAAGATTGAGATTGATTATGAATAGAGTGTCCAAAATACTTTGATTTGTACTTTTTCTTAATATCAAATACTTTTTGATCATTACAAATAAGGACATAATAGTAATAAAAAAATTTCATTATATTGGTGTGCTCAACCTAATGTTTGGGTGTGCAAATAGAGCCATACCAAAATGTGTTTCAAAATCATTAAGTGTGTCTTGAGAAGAGATGTGTACTAAGAAGGTTTGGTGTGTGAAAATAGAATCTCCCTAATTTTTTGAATAAATTATAAATACAACCTCTAAGATTTTATTAAAATACAAATTGTTTCTTATGGTTTTAGAAATTATAAATATCCTTGTTAGAATTTGTCATTTAATATAATTGATAGAAAAAAGAAAATTCCTAAACATCCTCCTATACAACAATGAATTTACCAGCACTATTAATTGACATATATTGCCAACATTATTAAAACTTGTTAATTGACTTAATAAATTGATTAATAAAAGTGATTATTGATTATGTGATTAGAAATTTTAAAGAGTGAGATATAATTTTTAGAATTACAAAGAATAATTAATATTTTAAACAAATCTTAAAAAATATATTTAGAATTTATCTTAATTTTTGTACTTTATATTTTAACTAAAAATTACTAAAAAAATCACTTCATAATCTGTTTCCAAGTAGATATGCTATCTAGATGACTTATGAGTTGGAGAAAGTCAAAAATCACGTGGGGGCCTCGTTTGACAATTATATGCTTTAGTCAAAAGTTAAAAAAAAAATTGTTATAAATTATCATATTATATTTTTTATTTTTTTACATTATTTTTTATAAAAAATTATTAAAATATCTTATTCTCAAACGAGATCTCCATAAAATTATCAACAGATATACAAAAAAGCTAGTTTTTTTAGTAAAAAAGCCAATTTTTTTTTTACAAAGATGCTATTTTTTTTGTCAAAAAAAACATCAAAAAAGTTTAAAAAGTCAAAAAATTAATTTTTTATCAACTTTTTAAAACACCACTTAAAAATGTCAAATGACACAAGTCAAAAAGATTATGTTCATTAATGATAATTAACATCATGATGATGATGGTGTATGAGTTTCATTATTAAAACATAAAAGTAGACACAAAAAAGTCCATAGCTGCGGCGCTTTCGTTAGACACCGCAATGCATGCCTCTTGCGAAGGCGATGGAATTGATTGACAATCAAAATCCTTTTTGTGTTTTATATTTTTCTCTTTTAATCAAATTTTGAATGATGTAATCTTGATTTTTAATTGATTACTTTAAAATATATGAAGCTAAATAATTTCTTAGAAGCATTCTTAATTGAACAATGATGGTGTAGGGTGTTTAATGATGAATTGTTGATTGATCAGAGATGGATAATAATTCCTTTGCTTGGTTTGGATTTTCTAAAAGTACTTGTTAGAAAATTTTATTTTTTTATTTTTCATATATTTTTTTTGTTTTTACTAAAGTTTTTAATATTTTAATTTTTTTTTTAATTTTTGGACACACCTAACATAAATACATTTAAAGAGTATAATTTTTGTAATTTTTTTTTTATAAAAAAACTCACTAAATACCAAAAATATAAAAAATAAAAAATAAAAATTCAGTATATTTTTGTATATTTATTAATTTTTTGAAATATTTTTCACAAATATTTTATTTTTTAGATACATCTAAGTAAAGTAAATTTAAAAAGGTAAAAAAAAATACTTAAAATTTTAAAACTATTTACTAAAAATAAAAAAAAAACACAAAAAATAAAACATTCAATTTTCAGAAAACTAAATTCAAAACACTGAAATATATTATTGCCATGTGAGATTACAATGATATTTTTTTTTTCTTTTCTTTTTAGAACAAATGATGGCACTCAAGCTTGGAAAATTATTCAATATTTTCGAAATACTATCGGTGTGTTTGGTTTGTATTTGTAGAGTAGTTATTGAGATAAAAAGTACGAAAACTTGTTTGGTTTGTCTTTTTTTCAGAAATAATTTTGAAAAATTATTTTGGAGAGAGAGTTTTAAAAAAAAATGATTGATTTGATGTGTATAAGAGAGAGTGATTTTGGAAAGTAGGTAACCAAATAAAATTTTGAGATTTTTTTTGAAAAAATTTGTTTGGTTTAATTACTCTTGAAAATTTATTTGTAGAGAATTTTTCTCAAAAATTTTTCTCAAAAATAAACCAAATAAGGCCGTGTGTCTGTAAGCCAATCATTATTTATTATGCCTTGTCATATCTCTTAATTGCCTAACATAATACCCTACATACTCATTTCTTCGCCAATTACAATATTACGTATTTATACTCTGAAATTACTGAGTAATTATCCTCAAGCTCACAAAATTTGTTTCATAAGCCTTCGTTTGTGATGTGGGTTGGTTTTTTGCTTTTTAACTATTTTAATCTAGAGCTAAAATGTCTTATTTAGGATGGATTTTTTAACTTTTTGACTTTGATGAGAGAAAAAATAAAATTATTATGATTTAGATGTGATATTTTATTTTATTAACTTTTTAATATATTTTATCTTTTTATAATTAAAATAGTCAAAAAAAAAAATTTAAAAATTTGCATTCTTTTTGAGAGGAAAAATTGTATTCCAAACATCACCCAACAATGAGTGAAAGTATTTGGGATTCCGAGGTATTTCATCATTTGATCCACAAATAACAACAAAAAAATCACATCAGAAAAAGTAGACTTTATTTTTCATTTTTTATTTATTTTTGGTAAAAAGTAGACTTTATTTTACCTTAGAGCATCTCCAACGCTTAACTTCTTTTTTCATCAAATCTGATAAAAAAAATGACGTTTTTTTGAATTTGATACGAGGCGCTCCAACGGTGAGCATCAAAGCAGAATTGGGGAGGTGGTCGACCGGCCGGTTGACCAACCGGTCGACCGGTTTGGGCAATTTTTTTTTTTTTTTTACCTGTTTGAACCTTTTTTGACTGGTTTGATTGAACCTTTTTTGATTGGTTTGAACCTAGTTATTTCAAAGGAACCGGTTGACCGGTTGGTCAACCGGCCGGGCAACCGGCCGGGCAACCGATGTATCTCCTTCAACGGTCAGTAACAGTGATTTGGTAAAATGCAGAACTTGTTTTCAGTTTGATACTTTTTTTGATGATTTCTCATTTTGATATTCATTTGATGCAACGGTTAGAGCATGAAAAAGTACATTTTTCATCAAAATTTAAATCTGATATCAATTTTGATTCAGCGTTGGAGATGGTCTTATAAAGGTGAGACTTTAAATCACTTTCTTATTTTTTTTTAATGTAAGGTACTAAGAGTTCGTTGAGACAATTTGAAATAGTGATTCCGAGCGTCTTCACATGAAGATGCCAATATTTAGATTTTTTTTTTGTTTTATTTTTTGGTTTTTAATTTTTAGCATTGACTGATTATTTTATTTTTCTAAATATATGTATATAAAAAGATTAATAAAATACAAGGGCAACAAACAACAAACTGGTGTAGTTACACAAAAATACCTAACCCATGCCATGCTCACTAGTTGGATGGAATTTAAACAATCTTCCTCCATGTCATCTCCCTCTTACTAGAAAAAAAAATAAAATAAATAATAATAAATATGCACAATTTGATTGGATGCAGTCAAGTTGAGAGATTACCTAGTTAAAATTGTATTGAAAATTACCTAATTACATCCAAAATTGACTTACAATATAAACTTATAAAAAGAATTAAAAATTTAGATAAATTACAATGACACTTCTTAAGATTTGATTCAATTACATCTCACTCATTAATATTTTGGAAATTACATTCTCATCTCTGTAATTAATAGTCTCATTTTACAAACCATCTACTTATATAAAAAATAACAACTCCTAATAGAAAAATAGAAGAAATTATTTTAGAAAAAAAAATAATGCAAAAGAAATGAAAAAAATAAAATAAAAGAAGTAAACCAAAGTAAGAAAAGAGAGAGTGTACAAGTTCAATATATTCATTCCGTCTAAATAATTACAATGGCAAGAGAGTTAGTATAATTTTTCAAACGTTAGAGAGTGATATGTATTAAATCCAAACCTCAACGGGTGTAAGTGTAATTTATCCTAAATTTTTAAAACAAAGTTTTACATGACCAAAACAAGTGTGCTACATACCCAAAATTAACTAGATATATAGGGGTATTTTAGGAAGATGGTTAAAAGTCATCTTTCTGCTTTTAACTCATTTTAAATCACATCATCTCTCTCATTTTTTATATATTTTTTTAAAAAAAAACCAAAAAAAATTAAAAAATTAATTTTTAATCATATTTCCAAAGTAGGCCATAATGCACAAATGTGACCCAAAAAAAAAACCTTACTTGCGAATAAAGATTTTTTGAAAAAAATAAATTGAAAAAGTTAATTGAAAAGCTGAAAGGAGTAGTCATGTTTCAACAAAACCATGTGGTGCCCTGCCCATATCACTGTCCTTTGAAGTCTTTCCATAAATACATAAACCAAACAAAATTCAAACCAAAACATATAACCCCATATATATACAAACACCTCTGCAAACCTTCCAACCACCATTGCACCCCACTACCCACCCACCACATATCTGCAAATCTCTCTTAACAATAAGCTGAGCAGATACAAAAAGAACCCAAAAAAATTATAAAAAATGGGCTATCAAACTCAGATCTCTACACCCAATAGATAATCTCTGCCTTCACCTAACTTGCACATCATTTGGCTTTGCCTCAAAACCAGAAGAGAAGAGAAGAGAAGAGAAGAGAAGAGAGACAGAGAAACAGAGACCTTACAAGTTGCTTTCAGGGCTACCTATGGGTTTTTGGTTTTATGGTATGTCCAAAGCTCTGTTTCTCTTGTGTCTTGCTGCTTTTTTTTTTTTCAACTTTTCTTGTTCTTTTGATGTTCATCTCTTTTAACTTTGTCCCAAATTCCTTTTGTTTCTCCGAGTTTTATGAGGTTCTTCGAGGATTATCTGACATGGGTTTTGTTCTATATTCTCTATATTGTTCAGTTTTCTGATCAAAATCGGATTGGCCATTACGACATTTTGATCTTCATTGTTCTCTGATTTTGAACCTCTGTTTTATGATCAAAAAATGCATACAACTTTGTCCCAAATGTTATGTTATCTGATGATTTACGTGCTTCAATAGCTGTTATATAGTTCTCATTTCCAAGTCTATATATCTATGACAGGGCTTCAATGTTCTTGCTTCTTTGCAAATTGAGGGTTTTGTTGAAGACTGTTTCAATTCAGTTTTTTGGTGAAAGTTGACTATTATATATAGTCAAAAATCTGAAAAGAGACCAAAAAATTATTTTCCTTTGTGGAGAATATGTTGTGTTATTGCTCAGGAGAGCAGAAGTTGGAAGAACCCGCGCCGGAATCACCGGAATCGCTGGCGACACGGGATTTCTCAGCAAGTGGGCTTTCGTCGAGGACCGGGGACTGGGACTCAAAACTTGAAGATGCCCAAGTGGATGAAGCTGAGTCCACTTTGAAGGAGGCTCTCTCATTGAATTATGAAGTGTGTTTTATCTAAATTGTGTTTGTGAGACTTCTCAATCAATGTTGCTAATTAGTACATTGCGTTTTACTGGTTTTTTATGGCATTGAATTTTGGTGTTTGGGTTGCAGGAAGCTAGGGCATTGCTGGGGAGACTTGAATACCAAAGAGGGAATTTTGATGCTGCCTTTCAAGTGTACCGGGGGATCGACATTAGAACTTTGTCGCCGAGGATGACTAAGGCTATCATGGAGAGAACCCAGCAACAAAAACCTCGTTCCAAAGGCAAAAATGTGTTGTTAGGTGTAATGACACTGCATTCTGTGAGCCTTCTTCTTGAAGCAATTTTTCTCAAAGCAAAATCATTGGAGCAGCTTGGGCGATTTAAAGGTATATCCATTCTCTCTCTTGTGACAACTTATTTATCGGCCTATATCACAACTAAAGAACATGAATACTTCAAATGTTATTGTTTTTCAAATAAATTTTGAATGGGATGAATAAGTATGGCCTTCCAATTTGTGGGAATTTGTTGTCCTAATGAACCAAGCTACTCGGCTTGAACTCGTGTTTGGCTTGTTAAAAGTTTGTTCAAGATCAACTCGGTAAGTTGGTGAATATATTTTTTAAAACTTGTTAAGTTTTTAAACCAAGTTTGCATAAACTACCGTTTGGCTTGATAAACATAAATACACTATAAAAAACCAAACGATTTCAGCTCGACTCATGTTCAACTCATTAAAAGCTCATTCAAGATTGATTTTTTTTGTAAACAAGTCAAGTTTGAACATGTTTTGAAAATCGTTAAGTTTTCAAACCAAATTTGAACGACATACTACTCAGCTCAACTTGGCTTGCGGCCCTAGTTGTGCCAGATGGCTAATTATTTGTATCAATTTAGTTCTTTGGGTAGAATTCAGGATGACTGATCAACTGTAGACTGCAATGGTTTGAACGTTTATTGATATGTTGCATAGATTATTCACATTTTTTATGTTTTAAATTTATAGAGGCTGCCGAGGAGTGCAAAACAATTTTGGAAATAGTTGAATCGGCATTGCCTAATGGAATGCCACAGGACATTGGTGAAGACGTTAAGCTGCAAGAGATGTTCCACAAAGCACTAGGGTTGCTCCCCAAGTTGTGGATACAAGCAGGTTTTCTCGATGAAGCGATAACTGCATATCGACAGGCTTTAGTCAGGCCTTGGAATTTGGACCCACTAAGGTTGGCCGGTGTACAAAAAGACTTAGCGGCCACATTGCTCTATGGAGGTGTTGAAACAAGCCTTCCACATCAGTTCCAACTATTGGCTTCAACCACCCCTAAAACTAACACAGAGGAAGCAATTCTTTTGCTGTTTATCCTTATGAAGAAGGTGTTATATGGTGAAATAGAGTGGGATTGTGAAATTATCGATCATCTGACTTTTGCACTCTCCATGTGTGGGCAATTCGAACCTCTAGCAGCGCATGTGGAACAGGCCATTCCGGGTACATACACTCGAGCTGAGAGGTGGTACTTTCTTGCTCTTTGTTATAGTGCTGTGGGTCAAAATGAGGTGGCATTGAACCTTCTAAAGAAGGTTTCAGGGTATTCAGAAGCAAGGCACGAACCCCACTTGC
This sequence comes from Camellia sinensis, assembly GCF_004153795.1. NCBI lineage: Eukaryota > Viridiplantae > Streptophyta > Magnoliopsida > Ericales > Theaceae > Camellia > Camellia sinensis. The sequence goes on along the minus strand of NW_021026753.1, from coordinate 1,743,868 downwards.
CTTCATTTTTGTTGGGGGCAAAATTGTGTTCACAACATCCAAAACATGCTCGCAAGGGAATAAACTTCGCTCGTAGAGTGATTGATTTATCAAGTCATCGAAATGGGCATTTCTCGGATCAGGCTCACAAATTCCTCGGCATTTGTTATGGGAATTTAGCAAGAATTACCGTTTCAGATTCTGAAAGACTTGGCTTTCATAGAGAAGCATTAAATTCGCTAAACCGTGCTGCTCTAATTGGTGAGGAGGACCCAGAGATAATGTTTAGCCTTGGGTTAGAAAACGCCACGCAAAGGAATCTGAGTGCAGCGTTCGATAATGTAATGATGTACTCCGATATGGTATCTGGAAGCTCGAGAAGAAGTTGGAAGCTATTAGCTCTAATATTATCTGCTGAGCAAAAAATCACTGATGCTGAAACTGTAGTTGATCTTGCTTTGGATGAGACTGGAAGGATTGACCAGTTTGAACTTCTTAGATTAAAAGCTGTTCTTCAGATTGCTCAAGAACAGCCCAAGCAAGCAATAGAAAGCTACGGAGTTTTGCTAGCTCTTATTCAAGCACAAAAAGAACAAAGTAAGGACTTCGATTCTGAGGTGCGTATAATCTGAAATTTCTCTAAAATATACTAGTATACTTCATAAATTTGTAATGTAAAATGATTAAACTAAGGTTTGATTGGAAATCTTTTAAAAAAGAGTATTGAATTATAATTATATATTTGGGTAAATTACACTAAACCCTCCTTAACTGTGATCCATTTTTGAGTTACTCACTTATGTTTAAAACTCGAAAATTAACTCCCTTCAAGTTTAACCTTGTGACACTAAACCCCTTCCATTCGTAATCTGATAGGGTTTAGATGAAAACATGCCACATGAGCACCATATGACATATTAATTACATTTTTAAGATGCAACTACCCTTATTCTTTTTACCAGTTTAAGATGATATTCTTGAGATATTAGATTAAAGATGGAAAAAGTTCACTTCCATGAACTTGCAGACACCAGAACAAGTAGTGAGTAGGTGGTGATTGGTTGTAAAAGAAATTAGGTGCTGATTAGGAAGATGCTTATAAAGTTATAATCAAAGGGTAAAAAGGTATAATAATAATTTTCATTAACAGCGTCAATGACATTCCGAATTAATTATATACTTGAATGGGGTAAACTGTCGAATTTTAAACGTTAGGGGGACAACTAGGAATTGGGTTATAGTTGGGATTTGCTATAATTTGCCCTATATATTTCATATGGTGTCATTAGATTTGTTACGACCCCTCGTGTGCATGACTTATTTATGCAAGTAGAGCGGAAAGGAATTCCAAAACAATATTTTCTTAGGTTTTGTTTGGTTTAAAGATTTGGAAAGAGATTTGAAAGGAGAAAAGAAAAAAGTGGGTGAAATGTAAATAAAACATATTTACATTTCACCTAGTTTCATACATATTTTTCTTTTTTCCTTTTTCTTTTTTAAATCTCTCCCCAAATTCATGAATTAAATACAGTCTTAGGAAAACACAAATGTATTTGTGTTTGGTTTTATTTTTGTGTTTTGCAAAATAAAGAAACTTGTTTGACTAACTTTTTGTTTTTTAATTAAAAAAAATCCAGTTTTTAGGAAACATAAAAGAGTTGTTATTGAATTTTTGAAAATTGTTTTCATGTAAAAATAAAATGAGTCATTATTTTTTTATTTTTTGCTAAGTAAAAAATGAGTCATTATTTTTGTCCAAAAACACGAAAAGCATAAACGATGAAAACAAAAATATAACCAAACAAGTCCTAGGCTATTTCGCATTTTCCTCTCAAAATCTTTTTTAAAAAAAAAAAATCCAAGATCCAAGTACAGCTTTATTTTGAAGTATATAAAATGGTGTGTGCTGAACAATGTTAAAGCAAGGACTCACTACAGTTAGTCCAGCGGTTGCAAGATGGTAGCAGGACTGAATGGGATCTACGGAATCTGTTGCAACATATATGTTATTTTTGTAATATGTTAGATTATGTTTGTATTACTAAGGTTTCTAGACGGCATGTAAAGGTGGCTCATGTGTTGGCAAGAGTGGCCTTAACTGATAGTTGAACTCTGTTATCTCTTATATATGATATTATATAGTTATTTCTCCAGAAAAATAAAAAATAAAAAAATTGGTACAGCCTTGGGAGTTCTGGTGTACTGGTTATGACATTTCTCCTTGAGCAATCTTAGAAGAAAAGTTGTCTCTCAGAATTTTCTTTTCTTGCATAGCTATTGAAGGAAAGAATATTCGAAATGGAAACTTGGCAAGATTTGGCTAAGGTCTATACAGAGCTCGAGTCATGGCCCAATGCAGAAATTTGTCTAGGCAAAGCCAAGTCGCTTGAATTTTACTCCCCTGAAAATTGGCATACAACAGGTTCGACTTCAATTCCAATTCAATGAAGTTCTTTATACATGAATGTACAAACAGAAAAGCTTACCTGTATGATTCTTTGAACTCATTTACAGGTACTTTGTTCAAAGCTCAATCGTTATACAAAGAAGCCCTTGTTGCCTTCACAATTGCATTGTCAATAGAACCCGATTATGTCCCAACTATTGTTTCAACTGCAGTTGTACTGATGAAAATGAGCAGTCGATCTCTCCCCATCGCAAGAAGCTTCTTAATGAATGCTCTGCGATTAGAACCCACGAACCACGATGCATGGTGGAACCTTGGATTGGTTTATAAGATGGAAGGCTCAATGCAGCAAGCAGCGGATTTTTTCCAAGCTGCGCATGAGTTAAAGATGTCAGCTCCTGTTCAAAGCTTTGTATGACTGGTAAGGCAAGTTTGAAGATCAGCGAGCTTTTTGTGATGTTTCAAGAATCTAATGCCCAAAAGATTCACCAGATTGGTTCACCAGAGAAAAGTTTATAGTAATCAAAGATTTTGTATATTGATTTATCAAGGTGAGGGACATTGGATTGAATGGAAGAAAGAAGTGTACTTACCAGGTCTTGTAACATCAACCAACCCACACTGCAAGAAATGTATTTATTGATAGAATTTGTTTGGGTTATTTTCTTCTGAATCAAATTACATCTAAAAGAGTGGTTAAGCTGTAAGAATTAGAACTCGTCCATGAGGAATTAGAGTGGTTGGCACTATCATTGTTCAAGGTAATCAAAGGAAAAAGCTTCCATTCTCAGCCGTAATGTACTCCTTGGGCTCAGCATGACACAAGTCCCTTGAAGAAAATTCGGTTGCACATTCATAACCGAAAAATTAAATCAGAAATGATAGTAGGTCTGACCATAAAAGTTCTGAGTATGACAGCTACTAACTACAGAATTCATAAATGGGATCATAAATTCCATACTTATCTTGAGGCTGTCATACTACACTGACCAAAGTGGCTTGCTGAAAGTTGGGATGTTATAAAACACAAACCACACAGAAATCACCTTCTTTTCATTCCAATTTTCAACTACATTTAGAGTATGCACTGCTATTGTTGTGTAAAAGCCGTTACAAAGAGGAATGAAAACGAGAGCAGCATATAAAGGTGACAGTAAAGTTCAATTCTTGAGAGAAATAAAAGTGATACACATTGCAGAAAACGGCAGAACACATCATTTAGATTGCTGTGTTGGAAATTTGGAACAATTTCATTCTCCATTTGAAAGACTTGGATAAAGGTCGCAATGGCTGCAGTGTAAACTTAGCTGAAGAAAGATTCAACATCTACAATAATTACCTTGCTAGATCCCATCATCCAAAGGAGAAATTAGAAGGAAAAATCAACTGAATTCTATCAACAATATGATGGAGAATGATATAATCTACAAGAAAACAAAGAAGAAATGGTAACAAATTTTGCTGTACAGAGATCAGACCTGGACCACAGAAGCATTTGCATTCAACTTTATTTTCACAAATTTTTCTATACAGAGATCAGACCTGGACCAAAGATGCATTTTACATTCAACTTTATTTTTCTGTTTGTATTACATAATTATTTATTCCAAGTAGATCTGGACAAAAGAACCATTTACAGCAGACGCTTTGAAGGCTTGACGAACACAAGAAGACTAATGAAAGAGAGATTAGTACTCTCAAACACTGCAAAAAAACAAAAACAAAACCAGTGAGGATCACTAACTTTTAGAATCATTAACATACTCTTCTCTTCTATTTTGCAGTCCATTAAACTGATAAATTTGACTTTCTGCTGTGAGTTACCATCTATAGAGCTTATCTAATTTTGGGAATTGCTAGTTGGATGGAAATTGTAGAGAAAAGACAACCACATAATATTGAATAGCATGCCCAATAGTTCCAATGAATGTGCTGATATTGTTGCATCAATGTCGTGGTTCAAGGATACATTAAATGTGGTCTATGATTTCTATCCAACTATCAAGAGCCTAAGCTTTTAACAGGTGAACACAGAGATAACCTTCCCATACTTCCATATAAGAGGCAATATTTGGTTGCTGTTTTTATAAGAGCAATATAATTGCAGCTCTAGAGAATTGAAAATAATTCATTAAAATACAAACAATAAGATTGGAAAAATGAGAAACCATCTCTAAATATTCAAAAAATTTATGGGACTAGTGGCTAATGCCGCTGAACAAATAAGAAGTGCTCTTGAACTGTACGACACCATCTTATTTCTCATATCCCCAAAATATGATGACCAATAGTTCTTAGAGATAGGCATGCCTTCAATGAGACTGAAAGAAAGCAAATATCTTCCTAATTCCCTTTTCTCTTTTATATACCAAAAGCTCATATAAAATTTGGCCCCAACAGAATTCCCTTGAGCACACATACTATTTGGACTTGAACAAAATCGTTCATTAAGTAGCTGGAATTTATTTCCCTCAATTAAAATATGATTTTTCACATAACAAGACAGTTTTTTTTTTTTTTCAAATTTCACTATTTTTCTGAAATATATGAAAGAATATTTTCATTTTTTGGTATAATCAGAGAACACTTAGAAATAATTTAGTAAGATTTTTTTATTATGACATGATCGCAAAAGAGAGATCGTGAACTTTCCACTTGATGAAGTTTAGAAGTGAATATGTGAATGACAATTTACCTATCATCAACTGTCCAATAGCATAAATTGAATCCGACCTCCAATTAAGGCATTTTCAGTTGTTTCTCATAGTTGAATGGCAGGCAAGTACTATTGAATTCCTCCTTGTACACATTTTTGAGCAGCGAAACTATGGTCAGCTTATGAAAAATGGATAATGCATCTAAATCACCTAAGTTTGCTATAGTAATTTGCAAGACCGACAACTATGAAGCATGAATATTTCTAGAAGAGAGTTGTATCCATATTGGACACAATACTCCTCGAATATTCACGGATACATATCTGATATTTCCTAAATATATCTATAATTTAGAAGTAATTTTCATTAATTTAAAAAACATATTGGGTGCCTTTTAGATACTCTTAGATCATGTATGCGATCTATCTCGAAACTAACATGTGGTATTGCTTGCATTGCATTAGAATACAATTGTTAAAATGAATACAAGAGTAGCTTTTATTACTTTGCTTACTGCTTAGATAAGAAGAATTGGGAAATAGTGAGATTAAATCCTGGTTCAAGTTCATTTAGCCGTAATATAACCTTAAGATTTCTTCTGTGAATATATCATAAGTTTGAAATGGAGAATATTTGGTAGATAAATAAAGAAAAAAATATTTATGACAAATTTCCCTTTTTTTTTTTAATAAGGTAAAATTTATTCAAGAAAGAAAGTATAATACAAGCCCAAAGACAAGCCAAAAAAAAAAAAAAGAAAAAAGAAAAGAAAAGAGAGCTAAATTCTACTGCTCAAGATTCTCAATCGAAGGTTCCAAGCTTGACAACATCCCTATTAGAAGGAGAACTATGCACCCCAGCCCATGAACAAATTCTATCCCTCACATCTGTTTCCACAGTATGGAAAACAGCACAAGCATCAAAAGCTTTATTGCTAAAAATCATATCCTTTCAAGCCAAATATGATATATAGCAGCAGAAAGGGCAAGCTTAAACACTGTAGCCTTGAAGCTCTTGCCTCTCAAATTTAAGATGCACACCAGTCCTAATCAGCAGACCAGTTCATAGGCACTCTAGAGACCTGAAATCTCCTCAAAACTTGCCCCCAAATCCAACCAGAATAAGGGCATTAAAAAAAGGGGCGATCATGAGATTCATATGACAAATTGCAAAGAACACAAAGAGAAGGAACCTCCATTCCCATGCTCAGGACTAGGCAAAAAATCAGCAGGGGGTGTTCTCAATAATATGAAGAATAGATCTGTTTCTAAGCCTAGGCCATCTCCAATGATCATTCCTGATAATGGAAGAAACCTTAGCAAGTAGGGAATTTCCTAAATTCCTAACCACTCCTTCACCATAGATTTTATACAGAGCGCCAATTGGATGCCAATTATCCAACTATAAAGAGTCTCACCTCCATCCCCAATCATATATCTGATTAAAGGCTGAGCCAAGACTCTTAATTTGAACAATTTCCTAATTGTCCAAGAAGAATCTTGAGGAAGGGTCATATGCCACAAATTCTTATGCTTGATTACAAAAGTGTGAATCCATTTAACCCAAAGAGTGTCTGCTTTTTAACTAATGGCCCACAGATGTCTAAGCATGTAAGCTTTATTCCAAAGCTTTTGAGGTTCGAAACCTAAGCCACCTTCCAATTTAGGAGAGCAAACAAAATCCCAACTAACTTTAGCACCTGTTTGCCTCAAAGCAGTCCCTGTCCATAGAAAATATCTAATTACTCCTTCAATTTCCTTTAAAATCCTTTGATGCAAAATGAAAAGAGAGCACCAATAAACCTGCATACTCCATGGAATAGATTGAGCAAGCTGTAATCTACCACCAAAGGACAGTAACTTATTGGACCAGCTTTTAATCCTCTGAAGAATTTGTAAACAATCTTCATGATAAGACAATCTAGAAGAAATGAGTGGAACCCCAAGGTATTTCACAGGATAAGTACCAATAGAATAGGCAAAATGGCACATAAGACATATTGTAACTCAGCAGCCACACCAGAGAAAAACAAAGAACTCTTTCGCAAGTTAGGCTGCAGAACAGAAAAGTGATAAAAATCATCCAAAGCCTCCTTAACAATGGAAAGGGATTCTTGATCAGCACCACACACAACAAACATATCATCAGCAAAGGCCAAATGGCTAATTGTTAAAGCAGCACATTTAGGATTATAAGTGAAGTTTCCCACTTCCATCTTATTCCTTAAGATAGCCAAAAAACCCTCCATTACTAATAAGAACAGATAATGGGAAATAGGATCCCCTTGCCTAAGCTCTTTAGCCCCCATAAAGTAGTACACTAACTCCGCATTAATAACCACAGAAAACTTAGCTGTAGAGACACATATTTGAACCCAACTAACGAATTGAAATGCAAATTCCATGACAAATTTCCCTTTTAATTTATACATGTATAAAGATTCATATAGATTTTATATATTAGTAGTGTATCTTCAATCTATTTATATTCAATTTTATTAGGAATTGTTGCATCAATATATCCATACGGTGTCATACCCATATCCTGTATCTCATATCCATCCATACTTTAAAGATCAATAGTATGAAATAGTTTCCGTGAACATGTTGGACTTCTAGAGGAGATCATACCGGGTTACAATAGAATCTTTGAACAAATTGTATCTTTAATCTTTGCACCAGGTACACGTGAGAGGTGTTTTGGGCAGCCTATGCAAATCTCTCAAGCACCCACACCCACACCAACACCACTTTGGTTTGGTATTTTGTTTTACCCAAACATTTTCACGTTTTTATTCATTCAAATGACATAAATTGTTTTCTTATGTAATTCAGTAGCAATGACTACTTAATTGGTCACAGTTTTGGCATATGGAATTGTTTCCTCTGTTAGTTGTCTTTTGAAGATACCAAATTGAGGATCATAAACATCTTGTCTTTGACTGTTCCTTCATTGGACGGACATGGAAACAACAAGGTCAAAAGTGTAATGTTCAATGGCCAAGTTAAAATGGAAGGACCTGGTTGAGTGGGCAGCTACACAGCTGAACGGGAAGAACATGATCAAATTGTTGTGCCAATGCTTGCTTTCGGCCACTGTGTACATCATCTTGAAGAAGCGATCATGAATGTGAGAACTAGACTTTGTCGTCTCAAAGGTATAAGCAACAGTCAGCCAAACACTTGGTTACAACATGAGTGGGGGCATCCTGTCTCCATTTTGTGGCCAATATCTAATAGAGCCTTTGTCCTATGGTAGATATTAGACTTTGGCTTTGTATGCAGGACAAATGGTAGTAGCTTTGTTTCTTTTGTCTTTTGTTAGTTTCATATGGTTACACATGGCCTTTTACCTCTTGGATGGTCCCCATGTCTTAGATCGTGTCTATCCTTATCTAGCTTGGGGTATGCCCCTTATACTATGATACACGGACACAGACACGGGACATGACACGGATAAGCGGATACACAAATGTTAAAAAAACGGAGGACACGACACACTGGGCACACGTTCACTATATATAATTTTATTTATTTATTATATGTCTAAAATTTAAAAAAAAAAAAAAAAAATCATCGGAAGGTAATTAATAAACATAATACCCAAAAGATTTTAATAAAATTTTATTTTTTTCTTCAAATAAAATAAAACTAATTTGTTCTATGCATTTTAGGTTCAGCAAACAAGGGATACCCAAAAAAATAAAAAAAGGGCTACTCAGAAGAGGAAAAAATAAAAACCGAAAACAGAGAACCAAGAGGAGAGAGAAAAGAAAAGAAGAAAAACGAAGTTAAGAAAAGAGAAACAGAAAAGAAAACAAAATTAAGAAAAGAGAAGAGAGAAGCATAAGCAAAATCGAAGAGAAGAAGAGAGAAGTAGAATCGAAGAGAAGAAGAAGAGCTGAATTGAAGAGAAGAAGAACAGAATTGAAAAGAAAGCGAAGAAAAACGAAGAGAATAAGAAGAATACCTCATAAGTGCCTTCGATCGACATCTTTGAACATCTGCAGGGCCTTCGATAGTTTATTTTTCCTCGCGTATCCTCGTGTGTCCAACTGACAAAATTCAAAATTCAAAAAAAAGGACACCTCTTGTAGAGTGTCCGACACGTGTCCACTGTGTGTCTGTGTCCAACACGTGTACGCTACCTTTGGAGAGGTGTCCGTGCTTCATAGCCCTTATATGATGTATCTATGCTCTTTCTTTTAAGTATTTCTTTACTTTTCCAATATATATATATATATATTGGTCACTGTTTATCAAATTCTAGTCTTCATCCTTCTAGTCAATACGATAATATCAATGGAAGATAAATTAATTGCATGTACAATCAATTGATTGAAAGCCTGCCATGAATGATTTTTGTGTGCAATCAAAGAAATGTAGGTCACAGTTGTTGAGAAACATACAAGACGAAATTGTGGCCAAATGCTACATGATATAGCGGGTGATCATACCCACAAAAAGAAGAATCAAAGATTGCATAACATTAATTAATCGGTTGCAAGAATACACTGTGTAGAGATGCATAAACTCACAATAAGTGGTTGCCGTTGAGTAGAGAAAAAGTTGAATCATTCATCCCACCTGCCACTGCATCCACAGAATTAAACAATAAAAGTTCAAATCAACGTATATTAATGTGATGAAGTGCTTATAATTAGGGGGAGAATAGCATCATAAGCAGGTGGCTGCCAACGTTGCAGACCACAAGGACAAATAATACAACAAGGTATTGATGCAGTAAACAAATAGCATCAATTAATACTAGCAATCAAGCAATACCTTAAGAACTGGTTCGCCTTTGTTAGAGTTTGCAGATTGCTTTGCAGCTGCTGCTAGCTGTGCACGTGCAGCTTTTCCTGCAGCAGACTGATCAAATTGCTCCTGCCTGCAATTATGGTCATAGACAAATGTTGACCAATACAGCACAGAGCAAATACATTTTCATTCCCTGTTCTTCTCTCCCTGTCGTTTTAATTAACTATAGAATGTCTAAACAATGTGAACAAAAACTTCCCACGCATTCTTGAATATAACAGTAATGGAAATGCAAGCCTCATGCCAGCCACCCTGGACATTACACACACTTTCATGGTATTTATTGACAGCAAGCATTCAACACACAAATGTAGTCCTTACCTATGTTACATGGACTCTTCAAAATAAATCAAATACCCATGTTGGACACCTGACACTCCAACAATGGTATGAGATATGTGCCGGATACTTTTCAACGGATACTTCTTATATAATTGTGTATATCACTATTATTATATGTAAATATTGTTGTATAATTGCTATAAATATTTTTTTTGACATTGTAAATTACATATAACACCATTATGTCCCACATAATTAAAAATATAAAAATATGACGCTTTTTTGCCGAGTCGCGTACCATTAAATTATGATTTGGTGAGTCTGATCTCTACATACATAGCTACATCTGACACTCATACCCGAGTCCATGTAACATAGGTGCTTACAAATGGTAATTAACATGTAATTTTGGAACGCATGCATTTAGTATTTATGTTTTTGGCAAGCTATGAAGCACATATATGGGTACAAATGCCAGTATGGGTACATTTACGGGTACGCAAATACAAAAAAACTAGAAGAAAGTAGGATACATGTACAGCCAGGCTACATCAATAAAATAATATATACTTGAATTGTAGTAGTGCATAATATATAACAATTATAAACCAAATGCAAAATATATATATATATATATATATATATTTAAAGCAAGGTACAAACCAGAGTTCAATATTCATTATTGAATTGTTGACCACCAACGCATCTAAAAGCTTAAGCAATTAGAGAGAAGGGCAACTTTATTATTTATATTATATTCTCAACATTCACGCTCACATGTGGCCAGGCTTTTCTTCATAGCAGGCCAAACACGTGCAAGTATTTTAATTATTGGGTAGGCAGTGAGATTTGAACACATAATCTATTGTTTGCTCTAATACCATATTAAATTGTTGATCATCAACCCATCTAAAAGCTTAAGTTGTTAGAGAGATGGACAAATTTATTAGTTATATTATATTCTCAACACTCATGACGCATCCGAGCCATATCCATGTCATACCTGAGCAGTACTCAACGTTTAATTTTTTTTTTTTAAAGTAATGGATATGTATTTCATGTATTTCAAGGCCAGAGTTACAATATTGAGGGTTTTGTTACAAGATGTTTGAATTATTAGAACAAGGAAGCCATCAGTAGCATGGCCTATTTATATTGCACATTTTGGCTAGCTTCTTGCCATACTTCCGCGCAAATCTAACGCTACAGATAATAAGGAAAGCGGGATATCAGAGTGGAATTTAAAAACCAACAAAATAATGGTTCCTTATATTCCACATTTCTTTTGGTCAATGAATAAATACCATTCCAAAATTATTTTTTCCATATTAAATAAAAGGGTCTTAAGGGGAATACTCATAGAAATGAAATTGTTCCACTGCCCTTCCAATAGCAGTCAAATTTAATATCCTTTCGTTGGAACAAAGTAACCACAAAGCCATAATAACTTTATAAGATTCCCAAAACTCTTAAAATCAATCCTACAAAAGAGACACAAATAGTCCTTCAAACAGAACAAAGAGAACTCTTGAAAAATATCCGAATTATCCATATTTTCCTGAAATTGACAAATAATTTTTTCTGTGGTTTCATTCGATCACTGAATCTCGAAATCCCAATGATAATATCTAGATAAACCCTAACAGAGTTATACCCAACATAGCAATAGTTCCAAATATGAGCATGATAAGACAACAAACTGGAACATTTAACAATATTCACATCAAGACACGATCAGCGATTGAGTATGAGACTGATATACAACGATATGTATACATATATTAGAGAGAGAGAGAGAGAGAGAGAGAGAGAGAGATTGCCTCTTCTGGGCGGCATCGGCAGCTTTAGATCGAGCTTCTAGAGAGGCTAACCGTTCTTCTTCCTTTCTCTGTTGCTTGCCACCATCGAAGCAAGCAAAACACCCCATCTCTCTCTCTCTCTCTCTCTCTCTCGTTCCCTTTCCCCTTCTCTTTCTCTCCCTATAAAGTTTGTGACGTTCTGATTTTGACCTGATTCGGATGAATAATGATATATGTAGTGGCATTTGGCATTCGTATGATTTTAAATATTAATTCCTCGTATAAAATGTGACTAATAACAATATTATAACATTAATTAATATATTAATATGTATATTAATGGGAGATAATATTAGGAATATCAAATATTCTACCAATTAAATGTTTTATATAAGTGTGGAGCCCGTAATATTAATGAAAAATGCTAGAGGTTCTAATTTTTTTATCAAATAAATGATTAAATATCTCACATGAGTGTGACCCCGCACCCACACTCATGTGAGACATTTGAACATTTATTTGATAAAAAATTTATAACCTTTAGGGTTGGTTTGAGATGTTCTAAAAAAGTGCACTTTTTGACTTATTGGCTTATATGGGTTGGGTTTGGGTTGGGTTTGATGTGATGTGTTAGAGAGGTGATATGATTTAAATAAGATGATGTGACTTAAATAGGATAGTGACTTTTTGACTTTTTGTATTATTTAGGTTATGCCAAACTTGACCTTAGCATTTCTCGTTAATGGATGTAGGTAGCATTATCAAATTCAAATTAATCCACACGTGTTCACTTTTACGTAGAATTTAAGACTTGCCACGTCATATATTTGAGTACTATGTTGATAATTTTTGAATTTTTAAAAAAATAATCAATATGCTATATTATTTAGTGATAATGTTGTTAAAAACTAATAGAAAAGTATTTCATCTTAGTGATTTAATTAATAAATAGTGTGGGGACATATTTTTGGATTGTTCAAGGGGTTGAGGTGACCATCTGAGATGCCATGTGAATGAGCCATATACCAAGGTTGTTATGATAGTGTCTAGACATGTTGTGGTAATATTTAGTGGGTTTGATTTGAATTTTTTGAATTAAATTTTTTGAAAATTGAGATTGTGTTTGGTATAGTTTTGTAAATATGATTTAAGAGTATAAGTTGTATTTTGAATTTGTGAGTTGTGAAATTATGATTTGAGTTGTTTGGTTATGGTTTTTGAATTGAGTTTTGAATTGAATGTGAAATTAAGTTTTGAAAGTTTGATTTGACATGTGAAGTAAGAAAATTTGTTTGGTTATGAGTTTTAGAAAGACTTTTCAAAACTTAATTCAAATTGTTATAACTCATAACAAAACATTCTACTTTCACACTATTGAAAATTCTGATCAACACTCATAAACAAACTCTTTTTAAAATTCAATTAAAAAAAATTATTATTAACAGAAAATAACATTAATCAATTTTTTAATTGAAAATATTACAAAGGAAATAATTTTTTTTCAAAATAAATATTCAAAAAATTTAAATCATAAATATTTATATAATTTAAATAATCTAAAAAATTTAATAAGTAAAAAATTAAAATAAATATTCAAAAAAAAATATTTAAAAAATTTAAATTGTAAAAATTTAAATAATTTAAATATTCAAAAATTTAAAATAATTTTAAATGTTAATATTTTAAATTTAAAAACAACTCTACACTCAAATCGTAACCAAACACATAAAACAAAACTCAATTAAGAAATTATTTTTAAAACTCATAACCAAATACATAATTCGAAACTCCATACTACTTTCACAACTCTACACTCAAATCGTAACCAAATACATAACAAAAAAATTAAAATATTTAAAAATATTTTTATAAAATAGAGTTTGAATTTATTTTTATAAAATATTTAAAATTTTAAAAAATTAAAATCCTAATATTTTGAAATTAAAATATTTAAAAATATTCAAAAAATTAAAAAATTAAAAAAATCGTAACATATTTAAATATTAAAATATTTAAAATCTTAACAAAATTAAAATATTGATTTGAATTAAGTTTTGAAAAGAATTTTGAATTATGTATTTAGTTGTGAGTTTTGAAAAGTAATGATTATGTTTTGAATTGAGTTTTGAGAAATGAGTGTAGAATTATGATTTGAAAGCTCAAAACAAACAATACACTCAAATCAATGGGTGGAACTATAATTTGAGAGGTTTACCAAACGGAGCCTAAAGTTTTTTTATTTTCGTGTTTTTTTGTTTTTAGTGAATATTTTTAAAATTTTAAACAATTTTTTTACTTTTTTAAATGCACCTTATTTAGATGCATCTAAAAAGTAAAAAATTTGTGAAAAAATTAATAAATACATAAAAATATAAAAAAATGTACTGAATTCTCATATTTGTTTTTGTATTTTTGGTATTTGGTGAATTTTCAAAAAGTTTTTTTTCACAAGTTTTTTACTTTTTAGGTATGCTTATGTTAGGTATGTCTAAAAAGTAAAAAAATTACTTAAAATATTAAAGAAAATTTAGTAAAAACACGAAAAATAAGAAAGTAGAATTTCTGAAAAGTGTTTTTGGAAAAATGGAACCAAGCAAGCTGATTAGAATCTGAGATTGTCTGATAGAGGGCAAGAGTCCTAAGTAAGTTGAGACTCCTTGTTTCGATAAAGATGATACTCTTAAGTGTGGTCATTCTTATTTAGTTGAGAGTCTGAGATAAGTGTTATATTTGAGTCCTATGAAGTGATACTTTTAGGGGACGAGGGCACTATTGGTTATAAAGTGAGGCTGGGTGTAAGGTATTATTATTGTGAATTGAGTACTTGAGTTGATATCCTGTGAAATAAATTACTGACTTGATTGTTAGAGTGTCTCTGGGTGGACGAACCGTTGCGATATTTCTTACTTTATTGTGTGTAGGTGCTTGGCTTAATCTATTTTTCCGTGTGCTCTCTAGTTAAGTTCCTTAGATTTCGGCAAAGAAATCAGTTTGGTTGTGAGGTCAGAAATCAACACCCACAATTTGACACAATTTGTGGGAACTTAGCAGGAATAGATAGCCAACGTCGGGTAAGAAGTGAGAGTTGGGGATGACATGTACAGCAAGGACGAAAAGTATGTTGATCTAAACACCGAAGAAGAAGACAACGATGATGAAGTACAAGAGGTAAACCCGGAAGTGAACAACGCCACTAAGGGCTGTAATAGCCCGAAGAGGGGCAACCAAGAGGAGTATTACAACGAGAGTGATTTCCAAGCGTGGAAGGTCTGATGCATGCAAAAGGATGACAAAGTAAAGGACCTGCCAAACAAGCTGGCGAACCTGCAAATTGTGGTGAACTTCACGATGCAGAACAAGGTGATGTAACTGGTGTTGCCATTACCAACATCACCAACGGCTGCTGTAAAAGTCGATGCCCAGCAAACAATGGTGCCAACTGTCCCGCAGCACGGAAAGAAACCTGTGATTCAAATCGGTGATCATAGAACACCGGACGATAGAGTCACGAAGAACAGATTCTTAAAGAATAAGAAAGACATAAATTAAGGGATCTTAGCAGATTAACGGACAGGGTCCTTGCCCCGATGAAGTAGTAGACGATGAGAAGTCCAAGAGGATACATCCTAGTATGAAAAGCAGCACACTGAAGAGGTTGAATTCGGTCGATAGCCGAGCCCTCTGATGGACGAAAGAGGACTTGTGGGATTACCTCCAAAGGAAGAGGATAGTGCCGAGGTTATGTCCACAGTGCAGTTGAGGTCACCGGTCTCAGTGGAATTAGATGTGTTTGAGGCACCTAAAAGATTCACCATACCAGTGTTACATGATGGTAAGTCCGACTCTAACTTCCATGTCGATTTATATTTGAATGCTATGTCTCTGTGGAGTGGAAACGAGCAACTGTTGTGTAAGGTGTTCCTGTCAACGTTTGGTGAAATTGCATATGACTGGTTCCTAAAGCTACCGAAAGGATTAGTTAAGAGTTGAGAAGGCCTGGCCAAGATGTTTGTGGCCAGATTTTTGACTAACAGGTTACAGCCTTTGAGGCTCAATGCCTTGTTAGCATTAAAGATTGACGATGACGAAAGTCTCAAGGCTTAAGCCACAAGGTATTATGAGGTTTACAACTAGATTCTAGCACGTAACCAGGAGCTAGTAGTCGTTTCTTTTAAGAACGGTTTGGAGGATGACTGGCCATTTTGGCAATCTCTTGCAAAAACCCTCTCAAAAATCATGGAGGATCTAATGTCAAGGATTGAAAAGTATACACGGATAGAGAAGGACAAGAAATCAAAGAAAGAAAGTACAGTAAAGCAGGAGAAACGAAAACAACTCACCAAAACATAGCCGAGAAGGAGCCAACACAGACAGGCCTGAGTTGGGGTTGAAGGGCATACAAGTCGTGAGCACAGTCTTCAAGATCCTGATCTATAGGATCTTGGAAAGAATCAGAAATTAGCCTTACTTCATGCCTCTATAGAAAACCCCAAGGGAGTTTATGGGCAGATTCCTTGCGAAGAATTGTGCTTACCACTATGAGTAAGGGCACATGACTCAAGGATGTCGGGCTTTGAAGCAACATCTATAACAATTTCGATTTAGACCCGACCCATTTCTTACTTTTGAATCTGGGAATCCATGTCCCTAACTATTGCTTATCTCATTTTTATCTTGTTACTAGTGGAGTTTGATTATTTGGGAGTTATGGTTGTGTTTGAAATAAGTTGGGAGTTAGTTTTTCAAAAGAGTAGTTATCCAAATTTTTGCCAGTTCACTCGAGCGGTCTTTCTTACACTTGAGCGTTCTTTTACAATTTGAAAAACTACTAGAAGTGTGGTATCTTCGCTCTAACAGCCTTTCTTGCGCTTGAGCGTTCTTTCGCAGGTCTGAACTTCTAGAAAAGGGTCATTGTGCACTCGAGCGGTGTTATTTATTGTGTTTGATGTTCGAGCGGTGCTTTGGTCACTTAAACAGTTTGCACGTATATTAGTCCAAGAAAATGATATTTTGAGTCATTTTTTCATACCTTTCTCTTTAAACTGTGACGTCCCGAATCTACACTATTGATTGTAGTCAAGGGAAAGTCACTAATGAGTCCTATGGTCAATAGCCAAGTAAGATCCCAGATCGCCGGAGGAGTCAAATTAGCCTCCCTTTTAAGTCCGGCTTTCTTAGGCAGCGCACTATCCTTTTGACAGATCTTAAAAGGTATTGACACAAGGTCTCATAAGCAACGATAAGGTGTATACATATAAATATTAGAATATAAGTACATAACAACCACAAATATCCTTAATTTCAAAAGCTTGTTCCATTACATTACATCCCAAAAAGAAAATTTAAATCTTCATATGAGTCTTACAAAATATCAAAAGGAAATTTCTAACTTTCCTAAGATAGCCAAAAGTCTTCGAAGGTTTCAGGCTCGTTGTCTCCAGCTATAAGTTCCTCTTCGGCACCTGGCATGATACGCCGTGAGCTTTGAATGCCCAGTAAACACATACACACCCCATCCCTTTTTCCTAGTCTAATACACAATCATAAATATAACATCAAGTAGTAAGGCATGATACTCAACTAAATAAACAAAGGGTTACAAGTTAGATGTTAGTAAACTAGAAATCCCCCAAAGAGATTTCGTCCTCCCAACCACAAGAATCGGACGCGGATTATTCAGTATGCCCCCTCTTTTGCTGCTTTGTTACAGAACTAACCTCGGATGCCTACCAACGGTTATATACCGTGTAGCGCCAACTACAGGGCCTCAAAAGAGACGATAAAATAGGGCCTTGCCCAAATCCCTTCTCATACCAAACCACCTAGGGTCCGAATATAACCGCTCCGTTCAAGGATTCCGAAAATCACTTGCGCAAGACTTTAACTTCCAAATAGGGACTGCATCCCAACAATCCATACATCACACATTATCATCCTTTCATTACTCAAGTGCTTGAAAACCCAATACCATCCCAATTAAGTTTTCCGTTGAGTTAAATGTTTCAAATCAAGGTTAGACCAACTTAACAAGATAATAATATCCACATAAGTATGCATCATTAAGATGAGGAAGATAAAGAATATAACCATAACACATATAATATCATGCCAAGATATGATCATAAGCTAATAAGCATTTTCATGAACTCAAGAGTATAAAACATCCATGCACAACAAAATTTCCAAATTCAATATCACATAAGGATTAGAATGAAAGGACTATTTTAGATTTTTTACCGGACTCGGCCTTCCTATGGTTTGAAGAGAATTTAATCTAGTTTCTAGAACATATTTCGGAAATGGGATAGCTTTTCTAGATTTTGAGTTATTTAGAAAGCACTCCAACGCTGTCCAAATTCGTCGACCGTTAAGAAAATTTGATTTTCTTGCAAACCGCTCATTGTTTTTCAATGAAACTAATTTTAGTTGAAAGATAACTCCTTAAGGAAGATTTTGACATAAAATAAAGGTCCAGAATAATTTTTTACATTTTTTTAAAAAGTTTGAAAGTTGGTTGCGAAAACAGATTTTTAAGGCACAATACCCAAAACAAGAAGGTTTGAGAGAAAAGGGATCCACTAAGGGAAAATTTTCATTTCTTTTGTGATGAAAACATGCTGACTAACATATATTAAACTCAAAAAATTTGCTTGAAAGTGTGCCTTTGGAAAGTTTGAGAGATTGGTATGAAAAAAGATGGTTTTGTGCCGAAATGGGAGAAGATACAAGAGAGGTAGAATCAATGCTCAACTCGTAGCATTTTTAACACAAGTAACTCATCAATAACACATCTGAAAACATTGCTTAGAACCCTTAAGAACATGTATTTGAAAAAGGAAAATGAAAGAGAAGGTTGTGCTGTGGCTTACTTGCTAAGCTTTGAACAAGATGGCTCTCCTCTTCATTCCTCTTCCTCTCAAGACTTCTCTCTTGCTCTCCTCTCTCTCCTCTAGGCTAAATGTGTGTGTGTGTGTGTGTTGTTTGTGTTTGCCAAGCTAGGGAGTAGTGGTATTTATAGGCAAATTTTGGTGTAAAAAGACAAAAATGCCCTCTAGTTGGAATTGGATGGAAATGTTAGGATTTACTTGGAGTCTAATGGAATAGGAGTGATTAGGGAGGTTAATCATGGGATAGGCAATATCTAGTTGGTCCCTAGTTGAAATGAAACTAGTATTGGAAACAAAACCCTAGGTCTAGGGGTACTAGGTGTTAGGGTTCCTAGAATACCATGATTACAATTCTTGAAAATAGGTTCCTCACACTTACCTAGGGTGGTTGGCCATTGGGAAGGGTGATGGGCTTATTTTTTTATTCAATTTAGGTACTAGGGACACATCTCCCAAGGTATATGTATATATAGATCTCAATTTGATTGATGGTACCTATAGTATAAAGTACATGTACTAGTTTTTAGGGCAAATCTTGAAATTAATAAAAGAAGTGAGGGCTTGGAATAAAACTTATGTTTTGGAATCTTATTTATGTAGGATTAAATTAAATTAGACTAAGGAACCTAATTTGGCTAGGATATTCCTGTTTCGATAAAAAAAATGCTAACCGACAAGATTCGAAATAATTCAAGGAGCTGAGGGGCTTTAAGAAAGTAATTCAAACATTAGGGTCTTTAAAGAGAATACTTTTTTCAGGGGGTTCACATAAACATTTCAAAAACCCTAAATCTTCACTTTTTCTCTCTCTAGTTCTTACTTTCAAGCTTCAAATACTCTCAATCTATTGGTTTCTTCACCCTAGCCCTTGGAAGAAAAAAGGTAGAGCACGTTGATGGCTTCATTTTAATCGGAGGAGTTATCGTTTTCAGCTCTGCCAAACTTCAACTCTTATTCTCTCTTGTTTTCTACTTTGAGGTAGGGATTTCTTCAACTTTTGGTATGATTCTTACCTTAGTTATTTGTCTATTGAAAGAGTCTAGTGATTTGAAAATTTTGAGGTTAAACCTAGGGTTTGGTTTTGAATTAAAAAGGAAGGGTTTTCAAATGGGTTATTGAGAAAAGTTGTGGGAATGTTTTTATTATTGGGATATGTTAAAATGGCGGATTTCTTTACTTAAAATTGATTTTGTAAGTAAAGGGTGGTTTTTGTTCTAAAATTATGGATATTTGGTTTTGTGAAAGAAAATGAAAAATGATGCTGGGTTTGGTAAGAACTAAACAATGTATATGTTTATGATGATGGTGGAGTTAGATATGTAATATCACTCGTAATTTGAAAATGAAGAGATTATATCTATTGTTCAAAAATTATCTGTTGTATAGAAATATTTGTTTTGGGCTATCGGTGGAGGATGACCTTGATTGTTGTAGAAAATGCATGAGGATTAGGTGAATTAAAACTATTCATTCATTCATCTTGCATTGAGCATTGTTACGTACTTAAACATTGAAAATATTTTGTTTTGAGAAAAAATGAGTGAACACTTTGGTGAATCTGGTTAGGAGGTGTGGTTGTGGTTGTTATGTTGGCCTATGTGTCCTTGGTGAAAGTCTAGAAACCTGCGCGATTAGGTACCGATCCTTCCTGTTAATATCGATAAAATGGCTTTGATAGCACTTTTATAGCTTACTGGCAGATACGTACCTAGAGATTCCCAGTGTTTTGTATCCACTGCCTTATTTTCTGTTATAAAATGATTATTTTCATGAATTAATATATAGTCTGGCATTGTTTGGTTTTGAGATAGAAAATGTGGAATGTTTGACAAATGGCATGCATGTCCATTCACCTTATGACTTTGTTAAGATTCATATATTACGTTAAAGTATCTCCACTGGGCTTTGACTCACCCTATGTGGAAAACAACTTTCAGGTGCTGATATATGCCTTCACCAATGACATAGCTTGGGAGGACTTGTAGCAAAGGGCTTCCTTTTTTTTTTTTTTTTTTGATGTAATGATTTTTGTATGAGTCTTAGGCTTTAATTGTGTTGAGTTGAACTCATTTTGATGTAACCATGTATTGCCTTGGAAAGATGTAGCCATTAGGGCATATAATTACTTAGATTTTACTTTTCTTTTAATTTGTGTATCCATGTCATATGCTATAGATTCAGGATCTAGGATTTTTGAATGTATACTGCATATGTCATCTTTTATATCATCAAGTTTATAAATAGAATATAAGATATAATGTCATTGTTCAATTGTAAGGAATGTTATGTGATGAGCTACTATTATTATTTTGGGATGTTACAAATTGGTATTAGATCGACCAGGTTTAAATACTTTGGGATCGTGGGATGTGGCTTTTACCACAATGGGTTATCTCGCTAGATGATATTAGAAGTATATGTGATAACATGCTTATGTGACTAAATGATTGTGAGATTTAATTTCTAAGATATTGATTTGGTCTATGAGTTTCTGCAAGTCCTTTAGAAGAGCACCTGATCATTGCTATTTCTAATTGAAACTCTGGCAATGTCGTGAGAAGGTTACTATCTAGAAAGGAAGTTCATTTGTGTTTATATAATTAAGTGCTTATATGGAATGGATTAATTGTTATCCACCTCATTAGGATATGAGTGAATTAGCTTTGGCACATTTGTAAATGTGCTAATATGTTGTATTACCTTTATTAGGATGTCAGGACGTAGATGTGGTGGTGGTAGGCGTGGTAGGCTTAGGCGGCAGGAGGTGTTCTTACTGGATGATATTCCAGTGCAGAAAGAGAGAGTTGGTTAGGCCAATGTGGTCAAGTCAGTAACTCAGCAGGCCATGGATGCTTTGGCCCGTAAAACGGTTGGAGCTTTACGGGAATCCACAGACATTCTCAGAGCTGAGAATCAAGTCCAGCGCCCATGTTGCTGAGATAGGGCTGTCTTTTCTGAAGAGGGAGTTCTTCCGGTTGAATCCAAAGGAGTTTTTGGAGATTCGAATGAGCCACTGAAGGTAGATAAGTGGCTTGAGCAAATGTTGAAGACGTTTGAGATGCTTGGCATCGAGGGCGACAGTCAGAGGCTGACCTTGGGATTCTTCCAACTGAAGGGAGATGCAGGTTAATGGTGGTAGTATGCACAAGGGCGCATTGGAGTGACTTGGGAGGCCTTTGTCAACGCCTTCCAGGACAAGTTTTTGCCTCCTACTCCTAGGGAGAAGTTAAGAGATCAGTTCTTGAAGCTTAAGCAGCTGAATGCACCTGTAGCCGAGTTTGAGGTCGCTTTTACTAGCCTCTCTAGATTTGCACCGGAACATGTGGTGACAGAGGAATGTTGTTGTATTGAGTTCGAGAAGAGGTTGAGGACCGGATTCCTTTTCAAGGTGGTCGGGTCTATGATTAGGGATTATGGTTGCCTTGTGGAGGCAGCAGCTCATCTTGAGACTGTGATCTAGGCGGAGGAGAAGCAGATGAGGGGCTCTAAGTAGAGGAATCAGGAGGTTTAGGGAGAGACTTGGGACAACAAAAGGTAAAGGGTTCCACCCCACAACAGTCCCAATCAGCACAGTTCAGATCCACTTTTCTTGTACCAAGTTCTGGTTCAGGGTGCGGTAGTCAAAGTGGAATCATTAGTTTCAAGTGTGATCACTTGGGCCACAATTCTTCAATTTTCCTGCAAAGAGTAGGAGGGCAATAGTCTGTACTGTCTTCGGCTTGTTCTCAGAGCCAAAGTTAGGGGAGAGGGCAGCTGTCTACCTATTATCAGTGTAGGCAGTCGGAGCACTTGATGAGGTTTTGCACTCAAGCAGGTGGCTGGTTTGAGGTAGACATAGAGCCATTAACATACCTATTTAGCACAGGCCTTGCGAGCCACTTAGGGAGCCTCTTTAGCTCAATTAGTGTATCAGTCCTATGCTCCGAGGGGTGAGCAGGTAGAGTACAGACCCACAAGGCTTGTGTATATTGTTACAATGCCAAATTAGTTGCCAGCATCTTCTATAATAAGAGGTAGCTTTTTGTTGTTCAATTCTATTGCCAATGTGTTGATGATATTGGTGCATCTCATTCCTTCATTTCGTCTGCATCCACATCCGCTTTGGGGTTAGAAGTGGCTCAGTTAGCGTCTCTGCTCATGGTAGAGTCACCAGTTGGGGGTAAAGTTATCTTGGACCTAGGATGTCGCGATTGTGAGATGGAGGTTGCCGGTTGCCGACTTCCTTTTGCTTTTGTATTATTAGACATGTCAGGTTTTGATGTCATTTTAGGCATGAATTAGTTGTCTTCGTATCGTGTTGTTATAGATTGTTACCGTTAGAGAGTTACTGTGTGCATCTCGAATGGTGACTATTTTTATTTTCTGGAGGACTGAGCTGATAAAGTTTTGTCGCCAGTATATGACTCACATGGTTGGGGCGAGCTTAATTGTTTTCTTGCAACTTTCTTGGGTAACGAGAATGATGTGGTCTAAGTTAATTTGCTGAGGGTAGTTTGTGAATATCCAGACATCTTTCCCGAAGACCTTACTAGTTTTCCACCCCACCGAGAGATTGAGTTCTCCATGGATTTAGTGCTCGGCACGGCACGACACCGATTTCCATGGCATTGTATAGATTTGCACTCGCCGAGTTGTATGAGTTGAAGATTCAACTCCAAGAACTATTAGGTAAAGGCTTCATTTGTCCTAGTACATTACCTTGGGTAGTCACCAACGCTCTTTGTCAAGAAGAAGAATGGCACATTGCGATTGTACATTGATTACCGAAAATTGAACAGGGTAACCGTTAAGAACAAGTACCTATCACCACGTATAGATGATTTATTTGACAAGTTGAAGGGGTCTTGTTGCTTTTCTAAGATCGACTTGAGATCTGGTTATCATCAGTTGAGGGTGAAGGAGAAGGATATTTAGAAAACAACATTCTGTATGCGGTATGGCCACTATGAATTCTTAGTCATGCCTTTTGGGCTAACCAAAGCACTGGCTTCGTTTATGGATTTGATGAATCAAATCTTTTGTGAGTTCCTAAATCGTTTCGTAGTCGTCTTTGTTGATTACATCTTAATCTACTCACTCGCTGAGGAGGAACATGAGGAAAACTTGTGCTTAAGTTGTTTAGAGCGCACTATTTATATGCTAAGTTCGGGAAGTGTGAGTTTTGGCTAAAGAAAGTTAAGTTCTTAGGCCATGTGGTATTTAGAAAAAGGGTGACAATAGACTCTTCTAAGATAGAAGCAGTGCAAGATTGGGAACAACCTGAGAATGTCTTTGAGATTCGGAGTTTCTTGGGCTTAGCCGGGTATTACCGATGTTTTGTGAAAAACTTCTCTAGATTGGCATTACCATTGACTAGATTGACGAGGAAGGGGATTAAATTTGTGTGGAGTGAGACTTGTGAAAAGTTGTTTTAGGAGCTTAAGGTTAGACTCACCACTACTCCAGTATTGATTATTCCATAGAGGGGTTTGGGTTATTCAGTTTATTGTGATGTGTTTCGAGAAGGTTTGGGTTGTGTATTGATGTAAAAGAAGAAAGTGATACGGTATAGTTCATGACAGTTGAAAACACATGAGAAAAATTATCCTACTTACAACCTAGAGCTAGCGGTGGTGATTTTTGTCTTAAAAATCTAGAGGCATTATTTGTATTGTGAGATGTTTGAAGTGTTTTCCGATCACATGAGTTTGAAATATCTGTTTTAATAGAAGGATTTGAATTTAAGGCGGAGAAGGTGGATGGAATTTATGGAGGATTATGACTTTGAGTTATACTATCATCTGGGAAAGGCCAATGTGGTGGTTAACGCCTTGAGTAGGAAATCCATAAGTAGTGTAGCTAGTATTGGCATCCGAGAACGGGAGATGTTGGGTGCTATTGGCGAGTTCGACTTGTATCTTGGCGAGTCCGTTGAGTTAGTTGTTCACTATAGTTACACAACTTACACTAGTGAGCCGAGTTATAGAAGCACAATGGGGTGATTGTGAAGTAGAGGTTATCCGATAGAAGATATCTAGTGGAAAGGTAAAGAAGGGCTTGAATGTGTATTATGACTCGAGTGTGAGGTATTTGGATTGTCTTTTCGTGCCAGAATCTTGTAGGAATGAGGTACTTTGAGAGTTCCACCATTCATTCCTTGCGGTACACGCGGGAGGCACAAAGATGCACCATGGCCTTAGCCACCAGTTTTAAGTGGGATGAAGAGAGACGTAGCCTTATTTGTTTCGAGGTGCCTTACTTGTCAACAAGTGAAGACCGAGCATCAACGACCAGCGGGCTTGATGCAACCCTTACCTATAGCCGAGTGGAAGTGGGAACATGTCATGATGGATTTTGTTATGGGTCTTCCGAGGACTCAACGGGGTAATGACACTGTGTGGATAATAGTCGACCAATTAACTAAATTAACACAATTTGTACCTATGCGCATGAGTAACTCGATAGATTTTCTTGCCAACCTTTATGTTAGGGACATAGTTCGACTTTATGGGATCCGTGTGACTATCGTTTCGGATAAAGATCCAGGTTTCACGGCTTAATTGTGGTAGAGCCTATATAATGCCTTGGACACTAGATTGACGTTTAGTACTGTTTATCATCCTCAGACTGATGGGCAGTTTGAACAAACCATTCTCATCTTAGAGGACATGCTTCGGGATTATGTCTTGGATTTTAAGGGGTCGTGGGAGAGGCATTTACCTTTAGTGGAGTTTTTCTGTAATAACAACTTTTAGGCAAGTATTGGTATGGTACTGTTTGAGGCCTTATATGGCGGAACTGTGTAGATCTCTAGTGTGTTGGGCCAAGGTGGGTGACACACCTATGTCAGGTCCTGAATTAGTTCGGGAAACGACAGAGAAGGTCGCATTTATTTGTAAGATGTTGGTTTCAGCTCAGAGTTGCTAGAAGAGCTATGCCGACCGTAGAAGGAGACCTTTATCTTTTGAGGTAGGAGATCACGTATTCTTGAAAATATCACCGAGATGGGGTTTAATGAGATTTGGGAAGAATGAGAAGTTATCTCATAGATTTATTGGGCCTTTTGAGAATTTAGAGCAGATTGGAGAGATAGCTTATCGTTTGGCCATGCCATCCCAACTTTTTAGAGTTCATGACGTGTTTCATATTTGTATACTTCAGAAGTATGAGCTTGATCCTTCACACGAGTTGGATTGAACTGAGTTAGAGGTAGATGAGGATGTCTCGTACGATGATAGACCAATATGGGTTTTAGATACTCGGGACCAAGTCTTGTGAGGCAAGACCATTTCATTGGTTAAGGTGTTGTGACGACACCATGGGATTGAGGAGGCGACTTGGGAGCGTGAGGTAGAAGTTCGTGAGAAGTATCCGAACCTATTTGTTAATGTTTGAGAATTGTGTTGAAATCTTATTCATGTAGTGAAATGTAAACATTGTAAATGTTTTGGAAAGTTGAATTGTAATGTTTAGTATTGAACAACTCTGTTTATCCTTGTTACAAGTATGAATGATCCATGTTTTGATCTACATCCTGTGATTGCTGGTTTGTTTTAAATTTCGGGGATAAAATTCCTTAAAGGGGGAGATTATAACGATTCCGGTTTAAACCAGACTCATTTCTTGCTTTTGAATCTGGGAATCCATGTCCCTAACTATTACTCATCTCATTTTTATCTTGTTGCTAGTTGAGTTTGATTATTTGGGAGTTATAGTTGTATTTAAAACAGGTTGGGAGTTAATTTTTCAAAAGAGTAGTTGCCTAGATTTTTGCTTGTTCACTCGAGCAGTTTTTCTTGCGCTCAAGAGGTCTTTTACAGTCTGCAAAACTACTGGAAGTGTGGTGTCTTCGCTCGAGCGGTCTTTTGTAGGTCTGAACTTCTAGAATAGGGTCAATGTGCGCTCGAGCGGTGTTTTTGGTCGCTCGAATGGTGTCACTTATTGTGTCTGACACTCGAGTGGTACTTTAGTCACTTGAGCGGTCTACGAGTATATCAGTTTAAGAAAAGAGCATTTTGAGTCATTTTTTCATTCCTCTCTCTCCCTAAACATTTCAAAAACCCTAAATCTTCACTCTCTCTCTCTAGTTCTTACTTTCAAGCTTCAAATACTCTCAATTTATTAGTTTCTTCACCCTAGCCCTTTGGAGAAAAAAAGGTAGAGTATGTCGAAGGCTTCATTTTAATCGGAGGAGTTATCGTTTTCAGCTCTGAAAAACTTCAACTCTTGTTCTCTCTTGTCTTCTACTTTGAGGTAGGGATTTCTTCAATATTTGGTATGATTTTTACCTTAGGTATTTGTCTATTGAAAGAGTCTAGTGATTTGGAAATTTTGGGGTTACACCAAAGGTTTGGTTTTGAATTGAAAAAGAGGGATTTTCAAATGGGTTTTTGAGAAAAGTTGTGGTACTATGTTTATGATTGAGATATGTTAAAAAGGTATATTTCTTTACTTAAAATCGATTTTGTAAGTAAGGGGGGGGGGGTTGTTCTAAAATTATGGATATTTGGTTTTGTGAAAGAAAATGAAAAATGATGTTGGGTTTGGTAAGAATGGAACAATGTATATGTTGATGATGATGGTGGAGTTGGATATATAATATCATTCCCAATTTGAAAATGAAGAGATTATATATGTTGTTGGAAACTTATATGTTGTATAGCAATATTTTTTTTGGGCTATCGGTGGGGGATATCTTTAATTGTTGTAGAAATTCTATGAGGATTAGGTGAATTGAAACTAATTATTCATTCATCTTGCATTGTGTACTTAAATATTGAAAATATTTTGTTTTGAGAAAAAAAAATGGTGAATACCTTGGTGAATTTGGTTAGAGGGTGTGTGCGACACCCCTAACTTTAGTAAACCATGTTAGGTCCCTAAAGTTTGAGTTATTATAATGAAGCCCTTAGTTCTTTGATTATTCGCAAATTAAACCCTAGAACCGAAAACGCATCACGGACGAACCCATACAAACCCTAATCGACCCTGGAAGCTTTGAAATCATTTCTAACACTCTAATATTAATGATTTAACTCTCAAATTTTAGATTAATCTCTCTAAACCTTAACTTCCAGTTTTCATAGTTTTCGTTCGGTTATTCACCTTTAAATTCAAAGCAAGATAATAGAAATCGAATTATTTTTCCTAAAACTAATTTATTAACTCTACACTTGAAATATATATTTTAATTGAGCCCAAGCCCGCATATTTTTCTTCAATCACATTTTGACCACAAACTAGTACCATTACACACATATACATATACATATATATATATACTTGTACCTTTCTTAAAAAAATAATTTTGTACACAAAACATCTTCATATATATATATATATATATAAAATCAACAAAAATCTCCCAAAATTCCTTGCACATGGCCAGCCACCCTTGGGAAGAGAAATTGATATAACTTTTTCAAACCATTTCCATGAAATTAAGGAAAAAGTTTGCTGATACACCTCAAAAAGATGGAACCTTGTCTCCACATCAAGTTCCATCCTAACTACAGCCCAACTAGATCATGATTAATTTCATAATTAAGGCCTCTAAACTTCCACTATTCTATTGGATTCAAACTAAATCTAAAACATCCCATTCAATTCCTACCAAAGGGCATTTTAGACCTTTCACACCAATTTTTCTATAAAAGCAACCCCTCCCTTAGCAATTTACATACAAGAATACACACATACACACACACACTATATTCGATTGAGAGAAGAGAGGGAGGAGGGTGAGCTTGGTGGAAGATAGGAGAGGAAGTGAAGTTTGCTAGCAATTCCAACAAGCTTCAAGTAACCCATAACACAATTCTCTCTTATTTTTCCTTTCAAATAGATTCTCTTAGAAGTTTTAAACATTCATTTCATATGTGTTTTGATGGTATTCTTGTGTTAAAAATGAACGGAGTTGAGTCTTGATTCTACCATTCTTGTATTTCTCTGAATTGGTATAAGACTACCTTTTCTATATCAATCTCTCAAAATTTTCAAAGGCACACCTTCATCTTAAATTTCTAAGTTTAATACATATTATTTAGCATGTTTTCATCACAAGAGAAGTGGAAAATTTCCCCTTGTTGACCTCTTTTCTCACCAATTTTCTTATTTCAAGAACTGTGCCAGAAAAATCTGTTTTACAGCCAACTTTCACAAATTCTAGAAAAATGTAGAAACATCTTTTGGACCTCAATATTATGTCAAAATCTTCTTTAAGGAGTTATCTTTCAAGTAAAATTAGTTTCATTGAAAAAGAGTGAGCGGTTTGTGAGAAAATCCGATGTTCGTAACGGTCGACGAGACAAAACTGGAGTATTTCTAAAATAACTAAAAATCTAGAAAAGCTTTTCCATTTTTGAAATTTTTTTTGAAAACTAGATAAAATTCTCTACGAACTGTAGGATGGTCAGGCTCACCAAAAATCTGAAATGGTCCTTTTAATTTCAATCTTTAAGTGGTTTTGAATTTGAAAATTCTGTTTCGCCTTGGTGCGATAGCAAATGAGAGTGTAGATTTTATGAAAGTAAGATCAGAGTTATTTTTCGAGATCCATGGAGAAATATCGAGATTAGAGTGTTAGCGATGGAGGAGATTGATTTGAGGTAATTCAACTGCTATACAATATGCTTCCTTTAAATCTCTTTGCAAACAATGTTATTTTAATCACCTTCAATTTGTACTCCACTTGACGATTTTGATAATTTGATAAATTCTATGGAATTATTCCTTGTTGATTCGTTTGATTACTCTAGTCATTTGATAAACTCTGTGTAGTTATTCTGTGTTGGAAATGTTGATTTGTCTAGCTAAATGACGTGGAAATGCTCTGTACATGGATTGAGTGGACTTTGCCAATATGCTCTATACTAATAGCCCGGGTAAGCGGTTCTACTTGGGTGAGGGGGGTGAGGGCGGTCACTGGTCATGTACTGAGTAGGAGTGGGTATTTGGTCCTGAATAAATTATCATATGTCGAGTTGACTTGTTTGTGCAATTTGGTAGATTGCTTGGTATCTCGAATTGAATCGTTTGTGTAATTATTGAATCCCTGTGAATTTATTCTTTGTCTAAGCTTTGTCATTCCTGTCGTATTGTATACTTCCCGAATTAATTTGTTTTTCAGGTGTGGAGCAATTTAGTGGAGATTGGATTTGAAGTTTTAAAAAGATTATTAGAGTTAGATATTTTGGGGTCACCACTATATGTTGTTGTTGTTATTATTATTATTATTATTTTTTGTGGAGATTTGTATAAGATATATTTTGGATACATTTGTGTAACTATTTTGGAGATAAATTTGTATTTTTTTTGAGGTTATTAATTAGTTAGAGGTTTAAATTTGAGGCCGAGTTAATTTATTAACGGTCCGGAAGTTGGGGCGTTACAGTGTGGTTGTGGTTGTTATGTTGGCCTGTGTGTTCTTGGTGAAAGTCCAGAAATTTGTGCAGTTAGGTGCTGATCCTTCCAGTTAGTACCGGTAAAATGGCTTTGGTAGTGCTTGTGTAGCCTATTGGTAGACATGTACCTAGAGATTCCCAGTGTTTTGTATCCACTGCCCTGTTTTCTGTTATAAAAGGATTATTTTCATGAATTGATATATAATTTGGCATTGCATGGTTTTGAGATGGAAAATGTGGAATGTTTGACAAATGGCATGCGTGTGTATTTACCTTATGACTTTGTTAAGATTCATATATTGCGTTAAACTATCTCTATTAGACTTTGGCACCCTATGTGGAAAACAACTTTCAGGTGCGAATGATATGCTCCACCAAGGACATAGCTTGGGAGGACTTGTAGCCAATGGCTTGCTTTTTGTTATTTGATGTAATTATTTTTGTGTAAGCCTTGGGTTTTAATTGTATTAAGTTGAACTCATTTTGACGTAACCAAGCCTTGCCTTGGAAAGATGTAGCCATTAGGGTATATAATTTATTGGATTTTACTTTTCTTTTAATTCGTGTATCCATGTTATATGCTATAGATTCAGGATCTAGGATTTTTAAATGTATACCGCATATGCCATCTTTTGTATCATCAAGTTTATAAATGGAATATAAGATATGATGTCATTGTTCAGTTGTAAGGAATGTTATGTGATGGGCTATTGTTATTATTTTAGGGCATTACAACATCTGAAGGACCTTGTTAGGCAAGGACAGCTGAGGGACTTGGTAGATAAGGAGAAGAAGAGAGAAGAATAGGTGAAGCTGGCCTAGGTGCTGTAGACACCCCATTTTTGACCGTCCTCAAGACTTGGACGTCACCGTTTGAACACTGGGTGATTATCCATGTTTGTGTTCGTCTTGAGTTCCCGGAAGTCTTGGCTGCGCACCTTGCCTCAGGATCTCTCGACCTGACTGTTCCGTGTTTGGTTTTGGCACCAAACACTTGTGTCTTTGCCTTGAAGGGCGGGAAATGGCTTGTTGGCCATCTCCACATTCCACCGGCCTTCCCCTAGCATCACCGGCTGTTTAGGGGTGCCATCGGCCCTGGTTTCTTAAAATCAATGGCCGGTCGGCACGATATTCTGCCGACCGGCACTTTATTTTGCCGGTGACATCTTTTGCTGGCCGGTGTGACTCCTTTGCACCCTTGAGGCATGGTGCATGCCAGCTGTGCCAGCTGGAATGCACCATCACTCCTCCCCGTGCAATTTTTGGCTGGTGTGAGCATTTGAACCCCATTTCCTTCTAGAAGCTTGAACCCTTTGGCCAAGCTTCCCCAAGAAGCTTGGCCAGCTGTTTTAGCTTCTCCAAGAAGCCAAGACTCCTTTGCACCCTTTGCCCCTTTCATTTAGCTTCCTTGAGAAGCTTAAGTCTTGGCCCTTTGCCTATTTAAGGAATGATCCTCTCCCTTTGTTAGGGGTTAGAGCTTTTGAACCAAAAAACCAGAGCTTTTATATCTATACATCTGATATATCACTCTCTCTCTATATATCTCCCTCTCTCTCATCCTTAGGGTGTGTTTGGAAGCCTAAAAGTGCATTTTGACCTTACTTTTGCACTAAAACACACACCATTACACCTTGCTCCGAGATTGAGAGGCATTGAGGGTTGTTTGTTGAGGTTTTGGACTGATTTTGATCAATAGAGAGTGGCTGGATCACCTGTTCTTCAAGGCTTCTTCAAGGGTGAGACACTTTTTTTAGTTTCCCCAATTTTGCACTAGTTTTCTACCTGTCTTGCATGCTGATTTAGGCTTTGTGTTTAACATTAAAAAGTCTTGTATTTTTGTGCTTAACATCTTTCATTAAGGGTGTTTTGGCATTGGGGGTCGAACTCCTCCCCTTAGGCCTCTTTTAGCAACATGCTTAGCATAAGCTTGTTATCATCATTCGGCATCATTGTAGATCATATTTCAGTCCCTAATCCATGCTTGTATGTTTGTCTTCATCATCTCTTTCATGCTTTGAAAGGTTGTCCTTGTATACCTTGGAAATGGTCATTGTACATGCCCATGTGTTTAGATATTATGCTGCCATATCAGTGGGTTTTGAGGGCCCTTTTTGCATACTAGAACTCTGTTTTGTGTTGAAAAATTCATGCCATGTTTGCTTGGGATAAGTATTGAGTGATGCTCCCTTTTGGTGGCTTTGAATGCCCTTGTTTTGGACTCATTCCTTGGCGTGTTTTGACCATGATCTATGTATGCTTTAGTCTTGTTTTGGAGTCCCTTGGGACTGTTTTAGGTCATTTTGGTCCTTTAAGGTTTGGTTGACATAGCTTTGGTTTGACCCCCTTTATTGGCTTCAAGTAGTGGTCATTGTTGCATGCCTTACTTGCATGATTTGTTCGATTTGGCATCATCCTCTATTCATTTTCAGAGCCTAGCATGTTGGTTTAATGCCCTTTTATATCGCCTTTAAGTATGCTTAGAGTTGTCCCCTTTCATGCTTTGGTGATGGACCTTGATGTGTGCATACTTGCATGCATCATTTGTGCTCTTGTACATCATTTTGGCCACTGTTTATGGCAAGGTTGAGGTCTGCCATTTATGGTTTAAGTCCACCATCGCATGCTTATCATATGCTTGTTGCTTATTTGGTTCATCATATGTCCCATGCTAGCTTTATGGCATATTGATCCATGTTTGCATCACATTTGCATCTCATATGACTAGCATTTTGCATACCTAACATGATAGATTACATCACATTTGACATGTTTTGCATCTTAGTATCATGTTACATTTTGAGTCATGTTTGCATAACATGCATTGCATTTCTTAGTTTGGGGTGTCAAACCAAGCGTGGGGGATAAGGGGTGTTTGTACTTCGAGTGACAAAACACACCTCAACCCTCGGCATGATAGGCTCTTGGTCCTCATTTGTGTGTTGCATGCATTTGTACATCAAATTGCAACCTTGGCTCCTTAGGCTATCATGCATCAAATGCACGATTGATAGCCCGAGGGTTAAGGGTCATACTCCCTTGAGTCCGTTACATGATTAGGAGAGTAGCCATGCATACACTTGCTTGAAATTCCATGCCATACACTGTCTGTCCTTGTTGCTGTCAAAAACCAGATTCTGCAGGAACTTTCTGCCGACCGGCAATCCTTTCTAGGCCGATAGCTTCATAAACAGCCGATGGATATTCTCAATGGCCGGTGGACATTTCCTTCAGCCGATGGTGTTCCACAGTGTTCAAGGGACCTGTCCCAGAATTTTGGCAATTTTCAGAGAAGCAGGGCAGTGTAAACAGTGGCGGCAGTGGTATGGTACGGACTTTCCGGGCAAGACAGGTTCGAGCATGCATCATTCGCGCATCCCGAGGCGGGGCTGTGGCCACCTTTCTTTTTGCATTCATTCTGTTAATTAATTAGAAATTTTGTAATAATTAATGTGTTTATTATTCGGACTGTAATATTTATTCGGATCCTCCGAGTGAGGGCAATTGTGTAATAAGTGTGCGTGAGTGTGTGTATGTCTTCCAACCCCACGTCTTTCTTCCCTTTTATTTACCCGCTTATGATGGTAGACTAGGGCATGTTTAAATTAGCATACCTTATGCTATGCATGCGTGCATCCATATTTTTTATTTATCCGCTTTTGATGGTTAGTTTTAGGGCATGTTTCAATTAGCATACAGTATGATAGCATTTTTGCATCCATTCATTTGTCTTGCATGCACCGGGCTCGGCGCATCATTCTAACTGCATTTGTATTTCAATTCCAAATTGAATACGTGTTAGTTGTAGCATTTCACATGTCATTGTAGATTAGCCGAGCCTATCTTAGTTGCATTTTGCATGTGTTGCATTAGCCATCTTAACATGAACTAGGATCATGCATGTGATTACTAACTGGTTTCTGTTTTGGCTTGGAGTACTAGGTAAGCATTTATGCTTTAGCATACCGCATGTGTGTGAGTGTTGCCATTATAGCGTGATTACCATGTGGCTGGATGCTTATGTGATAAACTGTTTGGATGCCTGTGGGTGAAGGTTGGATTGTCTGAGTTGGAAAAACTCGTTGAAATCCGTATTTTAGCCTACTTGCGAGTAGCAAATTCCAAAACATTTTTCCAAAACAAACGGATATGCAATGCTTATTACCAAATTAGGCAATCTAATCTATACTTCCATGCTGTGCGCACAACATAGTAATTCTAGGCTAATAACCGGATAAGAACATATAACGTTTTCAAAATCGGATATCATGTTTAGTAGAGGCCGATCTCGGATCGGGCGAGAGGGGGTGCTCATAGCTGACCTTCCCCAATCGTACCCAAGTTCCCGAGCCGAGGCAACTTTGGTGATAACGGACACGTGGCCTTTGGCACCGAGTCAGGGTTTCCTAAATTTCCCAAAATAAAATATTTAGGTGGCGACCTTATTCTGGCAAAGCAGTCCATGTTTGGCACTTCTTTTCAAAAAAAATCTGTTTCTCAGAACGATTTGCCGGATTTGGACTCTTTGTTTCAAATTAAGAACCGTGACACAAAATCAAGTCCGAACTGTCGCGAAGGCCTCACGCGGGCGCGTCTACAGTTTCTGGCGACTCTGCTGGAGATTTAGAGAGCTTGACTCGAACTCATGATGTCCTGTTTTGATTTCATTTATGTGTCTCTTTGCATTGCATGTGCATTGGTGTGCCTAGGACACCGTGTTTGCCATCTGCCATTCCTGAACGGTTTGTTGGAGGCTTGTATTGTCAAGACATGACCATAAGGCTGACCGGTTATGGGCTCTGACAGTATGGGAACACAAACCCCGGTTTGACCGGGGCACCCTTTTCGACCATTCGACCTAGTGCATATCGAAATCCATAGTGACCATTCCAAACTAGGACAGGTTGCTCGCCCGATGTTAGGTTGTTTGAAACTGCTGCGTGCATAGTGGAACCCTAGCTCCGGACAAAATAGGACAGGGAAACCTTACCCCAACATAGGGGTGTTTTGGCTCTCTTTACTTGCTATGTGCTTTTAGAGTGTATCTCTACAGGGATGTACATATCAGTTTGCAAGATTGAGTATTAGGCCCGAGGGCACCAGTATCAGTGTTGTTGAGGAATCGATTATCTACGGGTATCAGGTTCAGTTTTGGGAACAGTGATTCTGGGGAACAATGATCAGTATCGAGGAACAGTGTGTTCGGCTTACCAACTGTGTATTATGAATACCCAACTGTGCGTTGAATGTGTTTATTTTACGCCGTTGTGCTGTCCGATTGTTTGTTTATTTACTGCTTTATTTATTTTTTTACTAGGTAGTTTAGCACCATTGCTTCCAACCCGGTAGATATTCCCCAAGCACTCTGGACTAGCAGGTCTCGGCTCCATCGATCTGAGGATCTGTAGACGGCAACCAGTGTACCACTCTCTACCCCCGGTACTTAGACGGAGGACGTTAGGCCAGAAGGCATCAAGTACAAGCAGTCAGTTCAGAGGGCCTTATCTACCCCACCTGAGTTCAGTAGAGATCAAGTCTGTTTCACCTATAGAGAGGGAACATATACGCATAATTCAGTCAGAAAGAACAGTATGGCTAGTATTAGAGGAGATGGTGCGCCAACCCAAAAGAAAGCATGAAAATATTGCAGCAGGAATGCCTGTCCGACAGGCAGAATTCGCCAACAGCGGCCACAATTATGAATGAACAAGCAGAGTTAATCGTGAGGTTGCACAGCAAACCGGGGAATCTGCTTCATCAGCAATCCCTCCCCACAAGGGTTCCGATTACCCGGAAGAAACACCGAATTGCCCGGAATGTCCAAGAAGATACAGACATCCCAACGGCCGGTCGCCCCCGATTCTACCCAAACTATCCAAGGCCCCTACTCCTATCAATCAACCGATCTCCCTTCGAGTCCGAGGTGGACCCCATTGCATTAAAAAATGAGCAAGCTATGAAAAGCTGTTCAACAATCTCAAGGTGTTGAAGTCCATTCCGGAACATTGAGTTACGGTATACCGACCGCACCTGACGCGCCAGATCGGTTTAAGATGCCACAAATTGATCATTTGACGGATTTCCGGGGATTATCCCATGGTGCACCTCGACTGTGTTTTCAGACATGCCTAAGGCAATGGGCCTCACTAGACTACAGGAAGCTATCTCTATTTTGGCCGGACCCTGTCGGTTGTAGCGGCCTATGGTATGCCCAATTGGAGGATGATGTCAAGAGAAGTTGGGACGAGATGGCTGAGGCCTTCATCTTGCAGTACTCATACAATACACAAATCGAGATTACGACCCGGGATCTCGAGACAACGAGGCAAGAACCCAAAGAGAGCTTCTCAGAATTCGTAACCAGATGGCGGGCTAAGGCTTCGATGATGACCTTAAGGCCCATGGACAAAGACCAGATTCGGATGATTGTGCGCATCAGCCGAAGTTGATGCAAAAGATGATTGTACTCCCCTTCCCTACATTTTCTGATTTACATGAAATGGGGGTGCAGATTGAGGATGCCTTAAAGCAAGGCTTGATTGATAATGACCGGGAGCAACCCCGCAGAATTTTCAATCGTAACACTAACGCAGGCCCGAGTGGTGCTACAACTACCAGGACCTCCGAAGTGAGTATGGTCACCACCAACCCTCCCCCGAGAACTATGGCAGCCGCACCATTCTCCGGTGCGTCCGGAAGCAACCCATAAACAGCTAAATACCCTCCCAAAAACACCAGAACCTTCGCTCCGCTTTATATGCCCCTGTCCAAAGCTTTGGGGGTTTTAATCAGAAAAGGGCATCTGAAGCCCCTAGAGCCGCGGCCCTTACCAGAAAGACTTCCCGCTGCCCACAATCCAGCCAAGTATTGTGCATTTCACCAACAGCACGGTCATGACACCGATCTGTGTTTCCGATTACGTCATGAGATTCAAGATCTCATTGATAATGGGGTGATTTTGCCTCCTGAGAAATCCAACGTTACTACGAACCCTGTCCCCACACATAACCAAGCTCCACCACCCAAAAGAGTCAACTTCATCCAAGCTGGGGTCATGCCTTACGGCCCTAGCATCTATATCACTCCTTCCCACTTGCCTAAGCCGGAGGTGTTCCTTCCCGATTGCACCGACTTGTGCATGATGGACATCTCCATAATTCAACCCAAGCCAGGGTAGTGGCTACCGAGGACAGGAGAGAGGAGGTCCTGTAACAACCCTCATACTGTTTACTGATTAATGACCGATTGATCACCAATTACTGTTAAACGAGACTGAATAGTCCGAGTGACTACATTTCACCAATAGGCCGGAATGGACCAGATGTGGAATTTCCAGCAGGAGGAGAGCTGTGTGTGATCCAAGGGGATAGTCTGGGGGGAGGAACAGATGATTTAACGGCTGTGGAAGAGGACCTCGCCAAGCTCCAGTTTTACAGTAACCAAGATCCAGGTGACTCAGCCGTCAACTGGTTCGATTATAAGGAATCGACAGAGGCCACGGGATGGTTGGACGATCAGCCAGATGTGGTAGGAGAGTTTCAGCTAGAATGAGGCCCGGCAGGGGCAGGAATGTCAGTAACAGCTGGGAGGGTCGAAGAATAGAGTGCATCGCCGGAGAGCGCCGGTGTCAAGAATTTCGCTCGGGATTGGAGCATTTCGAGTACGGGGATTATCGAACAGTCGGTTGCATTGACACAGTCAGAACAGGAAAGATTCAAAGATTCCGAGAGAATCAGGAAGGCAAAAGCCCATGTGGGGACTGAGACTACTGTGAGCACAGAAAACGGAGAATACCGCGAGCATAGGGATAAAAAGTACTGCGAGTATGAGAACAGTCATGCCAGAACCGGACAGGTGCCTGTCAGCTGCAGATGGAATGTGGTGGGAGGACGATGATCTACGTCTTGTCCACACAGACGAAGACTGGGGGGGTAACCAATCGGATGATACCTGGTATGTTGGCGAAGTCGATCACATGACTAGGAGTGGACGGTATTTCAAGCCTCCACACCTAGAACAGCTAGAGGCGTCTGGAAAGGATAGGGAGGCAGAGAAACAAAAAGAAAAGCAACTCGAGGATGAGGCCGTATTAAGACAATTGAAGAAGATACAAGCAGACATCTCCATCTGGGGGCTGCTTATGGCTTCTCGAGTACATAGGCAGGCTGTCCTTTCAGCCATGGACAAGGCCAAACTTTCGATAGAGACTACGCCGGAGCAGTTGGTCGGATTGGTTTTTCCTGGAGGAGCTACCCCGATGCTGACATTTTCCGACAAGGAATTACCACCCGAGGGGGCAAACCATAACAAGCCACTCTACATCTCTGTGGAGTGTAGGAATAAATGGATACCGGTGGTCCTTGTTGACACGGGGTCCGCCATCAATGTCTGCCCGGCAAGGACAGCCTATGCGATCGGTTTAAAAATCGCGGATTTTGTGCCAACAACCCAGGTGATTCGGGCACATGACAACACAAGCCGGGAAGTAATGGGAACGGTTAAGATTCAAACAAAGGTTGGGCCGGGACAGCATGAGATAGATTTCCATGTCTTGGAGGTTCCTGCAACTTTCAACCTGCTTTTGGGGTGGCTGCATCAGGTAAAGGCAGTTTCCTTCACCCTACATCAAGTGGTGAAATACCCCTATGGGAAGGGAGTATCCATCGTCTTTGGAAATTCATCGATTCATTCGCCGCTGGAGGTATCCACGCCTGTTCTAGAAATCGAGCATGGCATGGAGGATGTGTTCATATCAGGTTTCACCCTAGCTGAGGCTTAGTTGTACAGAACATCATGGCAGCTAATGAAGGGGTATATGTTAGTACTCAAGCAGTTTATCTCATGAACAAGCTCTAACACATCCTCGGGATGGGATTGGGCAAGAGCGGCCGGAAGGGCGTCGCAGCAGTGGCCGAAGTGCCACACAACCCTCATACCTTTGGATTGGGTTATCTACCCACCAAAGAGGACTGGATAAGGAAAGGAAAGGAAATGGCCGGAAGAGCTAGAGCGAAACAGATGGGGAAGCCTTTTGACTTAATGCACCGGCCCATTCGGGGTACCCTAAACGGACGCTTCGTTCGGGAGGGGGAGGGCTTTCCGTTCTGTGGCTTTCCAGAGCCGTGGCTGAACGCGAAGAGGAAGCGCGTACCGGGGTTTGAGATTTTCTTTGACCTGTAGCTACCTGAGAATGACGTCGCCGAAGGGCAGGTAGACCTATCGGCTGAGACTGAACAGAGTAAGGAAGTGCAGTCTGAGGACGCTGAAAACGAAATGGGGGTAGCGCTGGCATGTCTACTTTCAGATCCTCCGATCGAACAGAAGTGCTTGGGGGATAACTCCTCAGTATGTATGATCGGGGATGAAGCGGCTGCGGGCCTACCATTAACTATTTTGGATGCATCCATCGCACCCTCTCTCACTTGGCAGTACGAGGAAGGATTTTTGTCCAGCAGCACCGGGTCAGGTAGTGAGCCAAAATCTTATTCCACCGAGTCCTGTGAGTCGGAATCAGGTTCCAGCTCGACTGAGTCTGAGTCCGGTATTCCTGGGGGTGATAACCCGGATGCCACAGTCCTGTCGCCTCACTCGGAAACCCATCGCGATGCCCCAACTTGCCTCTATTTGCATTTGTTCTCAAAACCTTTCACAAACTCCCAGATAGCTTCTACCTCACCTTGAGGACCTGTAGGAAGGCTACTAACCAGTTATTGATGTTGCCAACCACCTGCTGACCACTTACCATTGCTGCAGACTAGAAAAAGTGGTCGGCCAGCCACTTTTACTGGTCTGCCGACTAGTTTTTGCTGCACTTCTCCAGTTTACTGCAACAGAGGACAAGAAGGGGCATGACAATATATTTGCAACATATGTATGCATAGCCACCCTCCCTATCATTTCATGAGCTCAAGGGAGTGTAGTTCTCGACCCTCGGGCCACCAATCGCGTATCTCAATGCATGATGGCCAAAGAGGCAAGATTGCACATTTCAATGTAAATGAATGCACAAATAACACACAAAGTCTTAACCTCTATCATGCATGATCAAGAGGGTCGGCAACCGAGAATTGAGGCACGTTTCATCACTTTAAGTATGAAACGTCCCTCGTTTCCCGTGTTTGGACTAACACCCAATCCAAACACATGCAATGCAACTCAAGCATGCTAAACACAATGTAATGCAACATGAGCAACCTATCAATGCCAATGGCATGCACACATAATGCAATGCAATATGATCGACCTATCAATGCTAATGACATGCATACACAATACAAGGCAACATAAGCATTTCAACACCAAGCAAACAACAAGCATGCGAACAACATGCAAACAAACATGCATAATGGACTTTAACCGAATATAGATGGATCTCATTTGTGCCAAAACAGTGGCCATAATGCTAAAATGAAGGCACCAAAAGCATATACAAGCATGCATGCCATTGGCTCACCAATTAAGCATAAAGGTGCAACCCTGAAGAGCACTTAAAGAGTGAAAAGCATAGAAGTGTGACAACACTATAAGCTCTGAAATCAAGTATGAAATGGTGCCAAATCATTCAAACAACACAAGCATAGCATGCTAGGGTCCTTAAAGCATTAAAGCTAGCAAAGAGGACTACACAAGGGACATGCAATACATGGCACAAATGCATGAACCAACCATGGACAGAGCTCAAATAGGTCAAGAGAATGACCCAAACATGCTAAGATGGAGGCTCTAATATTAAGCATGCATGCATACACACTACGCCATAAGCAAGGCAGCAATGCACAACCCTTAGAGGCACTCAAATGGTGAAAGAAATGGAAACATGGCAGTCCTATATGCTCTGAAATGTCATGTTAAATGATGCCAAATCATACACATGTCACAAATGAAGCATGCTATGGTACCCAAAGCTCAAAGCTAGCAAGGCCAATTGCACTACAGTATGCAATACATGAAGCCTATGGCAAATACAACCCAAAACAGTCCAAGAGCATGTCAAAATGATACTAAAACAAGCATGGAAGGAACCCAAAATAAGCTAGCATGGTGAGCATGAAGCATGAAATATGCAAGGCCGAAAGGGAAGATTACACTACACCTACTAAGACCAAGCATGAGATGGATTTGCCAACAAAAATCAGAGTTATATCATGGCAAAATAACCTAAAAAATACACTGAAATGATAGCTCGCAAGCTTAGGCATGAAGGCATACGCAGTGACTCATGTTTAAGGCATAAAGTACCAACCCTTAAAAGCATTGAAAGAGTGACAAAGGTGAGTGTATGACCACACTACATGTACTGAAATCACATTTCAAATGATGCCAAATCATGAAAATAGCCCAAGTAATGCATGCTAATGGACTCAATACACAAAGCTAGTGAGCTAGGATGCACTATAGCTATACAAAGCATGGCATGCATGACCAAAACAACACAAATTAGAGCTTAAGTGTGCTAAAAAATGAACAAAAGCTTCTTAGAGTTAAGCCAAAATCGTGTTAGAACGATGGTCTAAAGCATGATACATATTAGGCTAATGAATGGAATTGCACTACAAGTGCATGGAGCATGCATGGGGCCATCAAACCAATCCAAAAAAAGATCTAACGCATGTTAAAAAAACACCAAAAACCTACTGAGATGGACTCAAAACATGCTATAAAGACATGCTACTTCATGAGGCACACAAAGCTAGTTTAAAAAATTTACAGTACAAGTGTATAAAGCATGCATGAGGTGACAAAACCAATGCAAAACAGTGGTATGCTATGTCAAAATAACCCCAAATACATGCTAAGATGGAGCCAACATAAGCTTAACAAACATGCTCAAACATGAGGCATGCAAAGCAAGCATACAAAACACAAGGAGAGGGGATGACCCTCTCCTATTTAAGGCGTCAAAACACAAGTTTTACCACTAAAAATCCATTGGATTTTAGTGGTCAAAAGGCCAAGAGAAAGTGATCTCAAGGGCCTAAAGTGATGGTGTAATGCAAAGCCATACAAGGCACAAGAGAAGGGAGACCACCCCTAACACAAAAGAGACCTTAAACAAACATTACAAGCATAAAAAGTCAGACCTTTTTGCAGTTGAAAGTCAAACCAAAATAAGCATGCAAATAGATCCAGAAGCTTAAACAAGAACAAGGGTTTTAAGGGTTAACAACTCACCCTTGTAGAACCACTTCAAGGCTGCAACTCTAGCAACCTCTTTGAGCTCAAACCAGTCCAAAAACTCCAAAATCAACCTCAAAGTGCCTCAGCAACAAAAGGATGGTGTTTCACTATGTGTTTGTGTGCAAAAGTGTGATAAAATGACACTTTAAGGCACAAATATGAAAGAGATGGAGGATTATAGAGATAGAGTGATATGTGTAGCTCAAGCACCAAAATCTGAACCAAATGCAAGAGGGGGGAGGTTCTCTTTTATAGAGAACCAAAGGTTAAGCTTGTTGAACAAGCTTAAGGCCTAAATCCATCCCTCCATACACGTGAATGGAGGATGATTTTTGTGCCCTCCAGCTGTTACAGCTGGCCAGAAAATATCTCCAAAAAGGTGCTGGAAAGCTGCCGACCACTTCAAGTGGTCGGCCAGTTACTTACACTGGTTAGCCGACCAGTGGAAGTGGTCGGCCAAGGAAGAAAGTGGTCGGGTATGGTGGTAAGGTGGTCTGCACACTTAAATCAAGGTGGTGGTGTGGTGGCCGACCACTATTGGTGGTCCAAAGATCAAGAAAACCAGTTAGCCGACTAGAAAACTGGCTGGCAGGAAGGAAAGTGGTCTCCAAGGGGAAGAACTGGTCTCCCACCCTTATTCCACCCTCCAAGCAAGGAAAACAAGGTTTGTGCCAAAAACAAACCAAAAAGGATTGAAGACAAAAGTCCGGGAGGCAAGGCGCGTAGCCAGGAGCCTCCA
The DNA here is from genome assembly GCF_004153795.1 of Camellia sinensis. Taxonomy (NCBI): domain Eukaryota; kingdom Viridiplantae; phylum Streptophyta; class Magnoliopsida; order Ericales; family Theaceae; genus Camellia; species Camellia sinensis. Next base: position 1,700,743 of record NW_021026753.1, on the reverse strand, counting down.
AAACTAGTCTACGGGCACCAAAAGTGGTCTACGACCACAAAAAGTGGTCTCCAAGACCACAGTGTCCCTCTAGGCAGAGGCAACAAGGTGTGGTTCAAAAACCATGCCAAACGGAGAACTTTAAGCGGTCCCGAGACAAGGCGCGCAGCCGAAGGTTCCGAAAATCAGAAACTAGTCTCCAATCTAGAAAAGTGGTCTACGACCACGAAAAGTGGTCTACGACGACAAAAGGGTGTTCAACAAGACCTTCTTCTACCTCCAGGGAAGAGAAAACAAGGTTCGGTTCGAAACCAAACCAAAAGCAAAACAAGACAAGGCGCTCGGCAAAAGGCTCCGGAAACCGAAAACTGGCCTTGCAGAGGGAAAAGTGGTCTACGAACCTCTCTCTCCCTCCAGGCAACGAAAACAAAGATTGGTCCACAAACCGAGACAAAACACAAAGAGTTCAGAGGCCCGGAGGCAAGGCACTCGGCCAAAAACTCCAGAAACTCGACACAAGTACAAACATGCACTATTACCGAGCGCTCAATCGATGACGTCGGAGTCTTAAGGTCGGTCAAAAATGGAGTGTCTACAGTTGCCCCTCTTTGACAGAATTCGGAAGTCAAGAAGTGACGGGAGTGAATGTCAAAGCCTAGAGACGACCCATTTTTGACAAGGCCGAAGACTTAGAGAAACAGGCAAGATAACAAAGAGATGCGCCCGTAGGCAGGGGCAAAATGCAATTGACATGCAAGATGCCGAACATAACTTATGATAATGCAAAGAGAGCTGTAATGAAGCAATTATGCAAAATAAATGCAACATTTTAAGTGGATGTCGTGCAAGCAAGTAAATATGAACCAAACTACATCACATGCAGAAAGGATGTAAGAAAATTATACAATTCTCACTGCGTCTCACGCGGAGAAGGCTAATGTACATAATATTGCCCGGTTTCACCAACTTCAAATGAACCGTACATACAATATCGTGCCTGCAAAAGAAAGAAACTGAACAGACACAATATAGTATAAGCATATGTTTAAAGCTCTATCAAGATAAAATAACAATGCAAGATAAACACGTGCACATATGATGCCGATGGAAATACGCATAGCAATGCAAGTGAAAAGTGCATAACAATGCAACTAAGTGTGCGCGACAACGCAAGTGAAACGTGCATAACAATACAGGTGGAGAGGTGCGTGACAATGCAACCTAAGTGTGCGCAACAACGCAGGTGGAGTGCATAACAATGCAAGAGAAATACGCATAACAATGCGAGCAAGTGGTGTGTATAACAATGCAACGAGTGGTATGCATAACAATGCAACAACATGTGCATAACAATGCGAGAAAAGTGTGCCACTTTAATTGCATGTTTGAAACAAAATGCCGATTAAAGAAATACGAGCCTTAACAAGACCAAATTAACCGGAACGTCCGATTTACCTCTCGGAGGGGTCACAACGTACTCAAAAAGGATACGCCTTGCTCTTGACGAGTGACGATGAGCCACGCATCGAAGACTTGAATTGAAGTTCCCGCGGGGACAATTTCGAGCCGAAAAGTGTACTTTTCTTGCACTTTCTCAAGGGCCAAGGACTCCAATCATCACCAAAACACACAAGGAGAGCAATGGAGCCCTGAAGATCATCCAGAAGGCCTGCCGACCACCTAGAATGGCTGCCGACCAGTTGTTGGCCACCTTAGTGGTCAGCCAGCCTGAAAAACTGGTAGGCCGACCAGTTTATGAAAACAGGGACAGTTTTGTCTTTTGATGGCCGGATCTTTAAGTACACAACTCCAAATCACTTTTGCTCACAAACACAAGGTCGAAATCTATTCTCCTTTGCTCCTAGACACTTTTCCCTCTCAGATCCGCACTTTATACGCGTTTTCCAATGCCCCACGCAAAGTTGTTTCGAGAAAACTTTTGATTCTCTCCGTTTTGAACCGATTAGAATTTGTTTTCGGAGCTTCTTTCTCCATTTTCACCACTTGAGGTAAGTTTCTCTCGAAGTTTAGCACCTTTTCCTAGGCGTTGACTTTTGTTGACTTTTTGCAATTTTGGCTCATTTCGCTCATTTTTGCATCTTTTTTTCAGATGGCTGACGATATTCCATATGGCCGAGGCTCCCCGTGAGTAGAGGATGAGCCCGACATTATATCGTTGCCTCCGAGGATGCGGCCGTTCGACCTGGAGGGTACCACCCTTACGAGCACATCCTACCTCCGAGCACCTTGCATCATTTCATGGACTTCGAGCGACGGGCGCCCGTAAACTTGCTGCTATGGGAGCCTGAGTCCCACTTATCTCATCATGCGCGAGAGCTGCGTACTTCATTTTTGCATTTACTGCGATGCATTTTGCATTTCTTGCACATTTCATGCTTTCGTTATGTATCATATCTGCTCGTTTCGAACACATTTACATACACAGTACTTTTGCTCATTCTTGAACACAACATGCACACAACATCTGGTTCATTTGGGCACACAGCGCGTTTGGGCACACAACGCGTTTGGGCACACAGCTCATTTGGCACATAGCTCATAACACAGTATTCTGCACATTCTGAACACACAGCTCATAACACAGCATTTTGTTCACTTGGCACACAGCTCATAACACAGCACACTGTTCAATCTGAATGCGCAGTTCATAACACAGTATTCTGCTCAATCTGAACACACAGTTCATAACGCATCATTTTGCTCAATCTGAACTCACAATTCATAACGTTGTATTTTGTTCAATCTGAACACACAGTTCATAACGCAGTATTTTTCTCAACCTGAACACACAGTTCATAACGCAGTATTTGGTTTATTTGGCACACGGCTCGTAACATAGAACATTGTTCAATCCGAACACACAGTTCATAACACAGTATTCGATTTATTTTGAACACGCAGCTCATAAGATAACACACTGCTCATTCTGAACACACAGCTCATGATGCTGCTCAATCTGAACACACAGTTCATAACACAGCATTCTGTTTATTTTGCACACAGCTCATAACACTGCTCAATCTGAACACAGTTCATAACACACCATTCTATTTATTTCGGCACGCGGCTCATAAAACTGCTCAATCTGAACACAAAGTTCATAACATAACACTCTATTTATTTGGCACACGGCTCATAAAACTACTCAATCTGAACACACAGTTCATAACATAGCATTCTATTTATTTGGCACACGGCTCATAACACAGCTCAATCTGAACACACAGTTTATAACACAACATTCTATTTATTTGGCACACGGCTCATAACACTGCTCAATCTGAACACCCAGTTCATAACGCAGCATTCTATTTACTTTGACATTAAATACATTTGTTCATTCTACCCGCAGGTATATTCCCGTTTCACACGGGGTTACAGGTCGATCATTACCAGGGAGTGGTACATGGAGCTCCCTGATGCTGTTCGGCATATTGTAGATGAGGCCGGGTTTGGTGCGTTTTGTATGGGGTTATCGCGACTTCCGGCGAGCAGGACCCTTCTAGGCGCATTAGTAGAGAGATGGTGGGACACCACCAACTCTTTTCATTTCTGTGCCACCGGGGACATGACGATGACCCCGTATGACTTTTCTATGTTGACGGGCCTTGACGTTGGAGGCCGGCCTATCCCATATGACTTCGATATGGGTGAGTGGGAGGCCGCCTAGACCTATCTTCTCGGAGTGCATCCGCTGACCATAGATCATCACGCATGGTCAGGTATACCTGGTTTACTGAGCGGTACAGGATGACTATGCCTGAGACCGTTGAGGCCATAGAGCAGTATGCCCAGGGGTTTCTAATGTTCCTACTCGGGACCACATTGTTCTCCGATAGGGGGAACACAGTTGGGCTATATTTGCTGACTGCTCTGGTAGATCTATCACACGTCCAGCAGCTAGATTGGAGCGGCTCTGGCCTTGCCACCCTTTACTGCTACATGAGTGTGACCTCCCGCGAGCGTAGGGGCATAGTAGGAGGCTATTAGCGGGCCTAGGTGGTACATTCTGCCCTCTTGATTTACATTTCTGCTTTTCATTCTGACTTGCACTTTCTGTACACTGCACATACTACGCACCACACATTACATTCTATACTCTGCATTCTGCACTCAGCATTCTACATTTTATGTATATTATGTATTCGTATTCTGCACTCAGCATTCTGCATTTTCTATACATTTTGTATTCTAATAGCCACTGTCTTGCCTTTCACAACTGTGGCTTTACGCCTACTTCCGGATGTTCGCTCTCGAGCCGGAGGTCGAGGCACCAGTCGGCGTCCATTTTTACACAGATTTGATGGTTGGTGCCGGTCTAGGCCTCGGGAGACAATGCTATATCTTCGGCAGTATTTTGACACGGTGTAGGCGACCGAGGTAATCCAAGACTTTTCAGTTCTTCATGCTCTCATCTTCGATTTACCTTGCATATTTATCACAACTAATCAATTCACGCATTTGTTATCTGCAGATCACCTGGCAGCCTTGGACAGCGATGCCAGGGTATTCTCGGTTCCAGTTCGTTGGGGCATGGGGCGCCTCCCGATATAGGATTTTCTTCCAGGGACCAGTGGGCAGAGCCTGGTTTCTCGGGAAGCGCTTCATGCTCCAGACGATGGGTAATCCCGCTCAGGAGATCCCTTCAGTGCCTCCACTGGACATGCGATGCATAGAGAGTCTCACTCCTCAAGAGACTGACGACCTCATGCTGGGTGCTGACACAGTTCTTTTCTTGGAGGAGGGGGAGTATACGACGTATGTCCATACATACTTGATGCCCCCACTGACAGGCGTTCGCACCCCTACGAGGAGAGCTGCTAGTATGCCGTCGTCGAGCCACGCTTGAGTTGCAGACATTCCTTCTACTAGCAGGGCTAGCACATCTAGGGGTAGGGCTAGAGGGATGCCCTTGACTTGCTAGTATACTGGGTGGCTAGATCTTCTGATCGAGCTGACGGGTTGGCAGTATGGGACACCATACTAGATTCCGCTAGAGCCTTCACTGCCGGGTCATTGATATGTCAGTGACCCTGACTCACCACCGGCACGTTACACAGCTTTCATTTATCACTCAGATATTTAGACATTCATTCATTCACTGATGACTTGAACTTGCATCTGCAGCCTCCCAGAAAATATACTGAGGGGTTGCTCGGAGTGGTGGCCTCACTCGAGAGCATGGTCTTGCGGAGGGAGACGCTGTTGTACGCCTCTGGCATTCCGGTACTTTTCAATTTCCTTGCATTTATCGTACTTTTGGTGACATATGGAAACTGAACATTTCACTACATTGACTCATTGCATGTGTAGCGAACATCTGACACACCACATTCACATACTATATCCGCATGCACCCACTCTATGTATCATTCTTGCATCTGCATCTGATATACAATCTGGCTGATGCATTCAAACAGTCCTTTTCAGGTCACACCTTTGCAGACTGGGCCATCCAAGCCTTCTCGAGTAGCTGGGAGAGGGGTCTTCGACTCGCGGTTGGGAGAGGTGTAGAGCACCTACCAGACAGGATGACGAGTCCAGCGAGGAGGAGGAGTCTGTGCATCCTCAATCAGAGACTTTTGCAGGCAGAGATGATGACTCTGGTTCTGGTTCTGAGGGTGGAGGTGACGCCGAGGAGGATTCTGAGGAGGGCGACTCTGATTCAGATGGTGGTGCCGGCAGAGATGGTGCAGAGGCTGCTCAGCCGAAGAGGGTGAAGAGGGCCTCTCGGTCTTGAGCTTGATAGCACTGATGCAAATGTTCCTGCTTTATTTTTCTTTTTACATGTAGTTCTAGCACATTGTACAGCGTTAGGCAGTTTTATTTTCTTAAAAACTTGTACCCTTTTGTAAAATGTTGTGAAAAGAAGCTATGATGGAATGGAAACAACTTTTTGTTCAAAAAGTGTTGTATTTGTATTCTTAGCATCTCATCGCATCATTTTGCACAAAAATGAGATTGAATGGAAACTGAACATTCATGTATTGCCAAGTCAGGTAGTGAACCAAAATAACAAACTAAACAACTTAACTCACTAAGAAACAACAAAGCCTTAACATGTTTACAACTCGATAAGCAACGAGTAACAACTCAACAAACAAAGAGCAACAACTCGATAATCAAAGAGCAACAACTCGATAAGAAAAACTTAACAACTTGATAAGGAAATCCATTTTGGACAAACAAAGCGACAGAACACATCCGAAGCAGAGGTAAACTCGGAACTTGAACAATCTCACCACACGGGAAAGCTAGAGACTCTCTTCTGGAGACAAGAAAAAGGCTGCAGACCACTTTTTGATCATGGCCGACCAGTAAAAGAGCCTGCCGACCAGTTTTTTGCTCTACAGACTAGAAAATGTAGTCGGCCGACTAGAAAAACTGGCTGGCCGACCAGAAAAAGTGGTCAGCCGACCACTTTGCCTGGGGACCTCTAGTTTTCTGACACTTGTCCTCCAAACAGTGCCTTATCCTCCATAAAGGTTCTAGCTCCGTGGTTCCCTTATTCTAACTCAATTTTTCACCAAAATGGAGACATTTCTTGTCGAAAATCACACAAATTGGATTGCTACCTTGGATGGCTCGGAAAAGTTAAACTTCCGAGGCTTCGGCATAAATGCACTATTCATGCTGGGCCGCACCCCGTTGCGTTTTCCGTTCCTTCATGCCGCGACAAGGTTTTGGAATCCGATCACCCATGTTTTTAGCTTTGGCGGACAAGAGATATGTCCCACTTTTGAAGACTTCCAAGCTTTGATGGAGTCCAAACGTGAGGAAGAGATTTTGCCGCAATTCCGCTTTGGCCACATCCAAGTGTTAGGACAGATGTGCGGGCTCACTATGCATGACGCTCGGTCTTTGATCCGCGATGGGGAACTGGACATCCCGAGCTTGGTTTATCGGTTTTCTGATGCCGGTGACCGCGGCGACCATCACTGGCAGGGTTTTTGGCGACATGCGCTTTGCTTGTGCATGCTGTCCCATTTCTTGTTTGCCTCAAGCTCTGGAGGATCTAGCGTCCGTTTGATCGAAGTTGCCCAAGGTTTAAAAGAGGGCAAGACCTGCATTGCCATGACACTAGCTGAGACATTGATGGGTTTGGATGCCTTCCATCGCCGAGAGCCGACTAGATTCGTGGGGAGTCCACTACTGCTGCAGGTAATGTTTCCCATCCTATCTCACATATATTTCTCACATCACTCGACCCTCAGGCTCGGTTTTTCTCTCAAAACCCTTTTCTCACCTTTCTCTCAACGTACACCTCTTTATTCTTTAATCTCTCATTTTTTTCATCCCTCCCCAGATATGGTTGATGGATAAATTGAAGATTGTGGACTCATGCCCAGCATATTCAGCTCACGGCTATTTCTTCCGGCGACGTCTAGTCGATGCTCCTGATGAGGGATGGAATGGATGTGCAGTCTATCCACTATCAGTATTGCTTGGCGCTGCCCTTGGCTCAATCGGCCGGTGATGAGTTACAGCATGTCTCGCCAGCCCGAGATTCAGTTGATCGGCCTGACTCACTATGTCTTTTACTTCCTATTCCGATTCTGGCGTCAGTTTGGACATAATCAGACTTGCCCAGCAGAGGGGATAGAGTACCCTGCTACATTTCCAGTTCGAGGCACACAGCTAGCTCGGTATGCCACAGCATGGAGGACTAGAAAGCTTCTGGCCCCCGCTCCCACCTTCAGTTGCACCCTCTCTAATGAGTGCATAGCTTGGATCGATGAAGAGGCACAGTTTGGGCCTTCTTTGGCATCAGAGGCTTCCATAAGCTCTGGGAGGGGGCGCAGGAACACCTGACTATGCCTTGAGTTTATTTACTTTAATCAATACTTTCAAGTTTTCATTATGAATGTAATAAAAAGCAACTTCAATTTGTATTCAAGAGTAGGAGAACTCTGTACTGAAATCAATGCAATTGAAGGTTGTGGGTACTGAAAATTTTCCGTTTGGTCCAAAAATGATCTAGGTCGTAAGAAGATTAATTTGACCAAAATCAGCTTTTATTAAAACTTTTCAAAACCATTTTCGATATGGATCAAAACTAGACACGCCCGAAATCTATCACTGAGATGTACAACCCCGGATCCCAGCAACTGGAATGTTGCCCCTAGTCTGAATAGCACTGCACTGGAGATCACAACCGAGCTCTTGAATGCAGAATAGACAAAGATGACTAACATGATCACATGGACAAAATTGATTTGGAAGTGTTTGTGGCTGAACTTCAGAATGAAGTTGCCTATGTATTCCAAAGATGGGAATCAAGCCTTACGTAGTTCAGTTCAGGTTCACTCTTGTATTAGCACTCTCCTTTTGCGCTCTAACTTTTGCCAAGGCCGCCCTTTCTGGGTTTTCAACCTTACGAGCTCAGTTTTTAATATTTCAAATTTTTTGTGCTCTAACTTTTGCCTAGGTCGCCCATTCGGGTTTTCAGCCTAGCGAGCCACTCAAGGATAGTATTTCTTCAATTTGACCATGTTGATTGGCTAGGAGAACTCTAGGCCATCTAGGTCCATTAGAACGATAACTCCACCTGACCAAATAGACTTAATGATGTAAGGGTCAGTCCAATTGGGTCTGAACTTGCCCCTAGGGTCGTGGATGGGAGCTCAGTTGTCTTTGCGCACAAGATCCCCATCCTTCAAATTCCTGGACTTAACCTTCTTGTTGAAAGCCCTGGCAATTCGTCGTTGATAACCCTGAACATGATACTGTGCTTTCAGCCTTCTTTCCTCGAAGAGCATGAGTTCTTCGAACCTGCTTTGCAGCCAATCTACCTCAGTTATCTGACACTCAGCCAAAACCCGTAATGACGGAACCTCAACTTTGATAGGCAGAATAGCCTCCATCCCATAAACCAACGAATATGGAGTCGCCCCAGTAAAAGTTCGAATTGAAGTCTAGTAGTCCTACAAAGCAAATGGCAGCTTATCTAGCCAGTCCCGGTAGGTTTCCACCATCTTCTGCAGAATGTGCTTGATGTTCTTGTTAGCGGCCTCAACTGCTCCATTGGTTTGCAGCCGATATGTAGATGACTTATCAAAAGCCACGTTGTACTTCTCCAGCAAATCGATCACCTCCTTCCTGAAGTGGGAACCATTATCTGAAATAATCTCGTTCGGGACCACGTAGCGACATATGATGTTGTTCCTGATGAACTTAATGACATGCGATACCTTCAACACCGCGTAATATTGGGCCTCAACCCACTTCGTAAAGTAGTCCATCGCTACCAGAATGTACTCATGCCCGTTGGACCCCTTCGGAGTGACAGCCCCACCTACATCAATCCCCCAGACTGAAAATGGCCATGGCGAAGTCATGTTGTACAGCTTAGACGGCGGAATGTTCATGTGGTTTGCATGGATCTGACATTTGTGGCATCGTCGAACAAAGCCAATACAATCCTCCTCCACGGTGGACCAGTAATAACCCTGCCTAAGGATCTTCTGGGCTAACATAACCCCGTTCATATGCGCTCCGCACTCTCCTCCATGGATGGCCTCTATCAGGCCCTTGGATTCTTCAGCATCAACACACAGTTTATGCATCCCGAGATGACCTCTCTTGTACAGTTTACCCCCGCAGACGATGAACTGAGCAGCCATTCTTCGAATTGCCCTCTTATCCTTGGCATTTCCCACTAGTGAATACGCCTCTTTTTCCAAGAAGTTCAAAACATCGTAATACTAGGGATTCTCATCTTGTACTTTATCTATGGCAGCAATAAGCTCGTAGGCCGGCACGAATTTCTGTTCGATGATGATCAGACGCATCCGGACTCTAAAAGGGATGTCTATCGTAGAAGATAGAGTTGCTAATAAATCAGCGAACTTGTTGTTCTCTCTTAACAGATGGGCGAAATTCAGCTTCTCAAGCCGAGGAATTAGCACGTCCAAGGTCTGGTGATAGATTCTCATCTTTTCTTCTTTAACTTTCCTATCTCTTTTGGCTAGAGATACAACAAGGTTCGAGTCCCCGATGGCATCCAACTGTTTTGCCCCTAGTTCTAGGGCGGCTTCTAATCCAGCAATGCATGCCTCATATTCTGTCTCATTGTTCGATACTCTGAACTGGAGTTTGAATGCTCATGGTATGCGGGAATTGTCGGGTGCTATTAGCAACACCCCTATCCCATACCCGTATTGGTTTAACGCTCCGTCAAAGTACATCGTTCAAGTCTCTTCTTCAACATGCAGAATGGCCTCCTCTGGGAACAAATACTCAACTGCTTCTTCCCCTTCAGCTGGGTGATCAGCTAGGAGCTCCGTTACCGCTCTCCCTTTCACTAACTTGTGCGTCATGTACATCAGATCAAATTTGGAAAGCAGAAGCAACCAACGGGCTAGCCAACATGTAAGTGTTGGTTTCTCGAAGAGATATTTGATTGGAACTAATCTTGAAACCAGTATTACGGAGTGAGCCAACAGGTAGTACCGCAGCTTCCAGGTAACCCATACCAAGGCCAGACAAGCCTTCTCCAGCGGAGTATAGCGGGTCTCGTAATCCAGCATTTTCTTGCTCAGGTAGTAGACAGCCTTCTCCACTTTGTCCTCAGGCTCTTGTGCAAACATGCAGCCCATTATTGTTTCAGTCACTGAAAGATACAGAATCAACGGTTTCCTCGGCTTAGGCGGTGACAACACAGGTGGGTTCTGTAAATATTGTTTGATCTGCTCGGAAGCAATTTGGCATCGGCCGTCCCATTGGAATTTCTTTCCTTTCTTCAGTAGGCCAAAGCGTGGTTCACAAGTCAAGGTTAATTTTGCAATAAACCGTCTTATGAATTGCACTTTACCCAGAAAGCCTCGCACCTCCTTTTCAGTCCTCGGTGGTGGCATTTCTAGGATGGCCTTGATTTTGGAAGGATCAACCTCGATACCTCTTTGTGTGATCAAGAACCCCAACATTTTCCCTGCTGTAACACCAAATGTACACTTCTGAGGATTCAGCCGCAACCGATACTCTCTGATCCATTGAAAGAATTTCTGCAAGGTGGTGTAGTGGCCCTCTCTTTCCTTGGACTTGACAATCAGGTCAACCACGTACACCTCAACCTCTTTATGGATCATATCATGCAATATTGTGGTCGCGGCTCGTTACTACGTAGCCCCAGCATTCTTCAGCCCAAACGGCATCACCCTATAACAATAGGTCCCCCACGGGATGGTGAAAGCAGTCTTCTCCCGGTCTTCAGGTGCCATCAAAATCTGATTGTAGCCTGAAAACCCATCCATGAATGAGAGAAACGCATGGCCAGCAGTAAACTCCACTAATTCGTCGATATGCGGCAGAGGAAAGTCGTCCTTTGGACTGGTTTTATTCAAATCCATGAAGTCCACACATACCCAAATTCTGTCATCCTTCTTCGGCACTGGAACTAGATTGGCCAACCAAGTTGGGTATTCAGATACTAGCAGGAACCCTGTGTCAATTTGCTTGGTGACCTCTTCTTTGATCTTGAGAGCCCAGTCCGGATGGATCCTTCTGCGCTTCTGCTTAACAGGTCAGACCTCTGGGTCAAGAGGGATCCGGTGCTATACAATCTCAGGATTGATTCCAGGCATGTCTTCGTAGGACCACGCGAAAATGTCTTTGAAATCTTTTAACGAAGCAACTTAGCGCTTGCGCTCCTCCGAAGACAACATGGACCCAATCTGGACCAGCCGCGGGTCCTTCTCAGTACCAACATTAATTGTGGTGATTTCATCAACCAAGGGTTTTACAATCCTCTCATGCTCTTGATCAAACAAATATTTCAAAATCAAAGGAATTTCTTCCTCGTCGTTTTCATCGAAATTTTGAAAGTCTTGATTAATGCAATAAATTAAGGGAACAAAAAGGTACTCGAAGGCCACAGCCGCACAACCTGAATCCTCCTCCTTGCCCTACTCAGCCTCAGTTGGTGGGTCTGTCTGCTCTTTGGAAACATCGCCCTCGAAAAATTGCAAGTCAAAGAAAATCTTAAATCTCGGCAAGCGTCTCCTCTCTACATTTAGCCATGGCTCTGGGAAGCCGCAGAATGGGAAGTCTTCCCCCTCCCGGACAAAGCGTCTATTTAGGGTCCCCTGGATAGGTCGATGCATCAACTTATAACTCTTCTCGGCCTGGGTGGCTCTGGCTCTTCCAGCCATCTCTTTTCCCTTCCTCGCCCAATCCTCTTTGGTAGGCAGATAACCTAGACCAAAGGTATACGAGTTGTACGGCACTTCGGCCGATGCTGCAATGCCCTTCCAGCCACTTCTCCCTAATCCCATCCTAGGGATGTGCTAGAGCTTGTTCATGAGGTACCTAGACTGTGCACTGACGTATAACCCCTCATCAATAGCTAAGATGTTTTGTACAACCCGGGCCTCGGCTAGGGTGAACCCCGACAAAAACACATCTTCCGCGCCATCTTCAATCTCCAGAACGGGCGTAGAAACCTCTGGCGGCGGATGGAATGACGAATTCTCAAAAACTATGGCCACCCCCTTCCCGTGAGGGTATTTCAGCATTTGGTTCAGGTTGGAAGAGACCGCCTTCACCTGGTGCAGCCACGGCCGCCCTAGGAGTAGATTGAAGGTTGCGGGAACGTCCAAGACATGAAAGTCAATATCCTGTTGCCCCGGACCAACCTGAGTCCGAATCTGCACAGTCCCCATCACTTCTCTGCTGGTATTATCATATGCCTGCATTACCTGGGTCGTAGGCACAAAGTCCGCGGGCTTCAACCCGATTGCATATGTCGTCCTCGACGGGCATACGTTGATAGCAGATCCTATGTCAACAAGAACCACTGGTATCCATTTCTCTCTGCACTCCACAGAGATATAGAGTGGTTTGTTATGGTTTAAGCCCTCAGGCGGCAGTTCCTTATCAGTGAAGGTCAACGTCGGGGAAGCTCCTCCCGGAAAAACAAATCCCACCAACTGCTCAGGTGTGGTATTGGTTGAAAGTTTGGCCTTGTCCATCGCAGAAAGGACAGCTTGTCGGTGAACTCTTGAGGCCACAAGCAGTCCCAGATAGAGATGTCTGCTTGGATTTTCTTAAGCTGTTTCAGCACAGCCTCCTCTTCGAGCAGTTTTTTCTTTCTGTTTCTCTGCTTCTTTGTCCTTCTCGGACGCCTCTGGTTGATCCAAGTGTGGGGGCTTGAAATACCGCCCACTCCTGGTCATGTGGTCCACCTCTCCCACAGACCAGGTATCATCAGGTTGGGTCTCCCCCCAATCTTCGTCAGTGTGGGCAAGACATAAGTGGTCGTCTTCCCATCACATGCCATCGACAATTGACAGACACCTGGCCGGTTTCGTTATAACTGCTTATGTGCACACAACACATTTCATCCTTGTGCTCACAGCACATTCCATCCCTGCAGGGGCTTTGGCCTTCCTGGCACTCTTGAGATCTTCGACCTTTTCCTGCTCGAACTGCTTCAGTGCAGCCTGCTGCTTAGTATCTTCTATGCTCAAACTGCTATGATCCCAGGCAAAATTCTTAACACCGGTGCTCTCCGGCAATCTATTCTGATTCCCAGCCATTTCGGCCACTGCGGATGTCTTCGTCTCTGACGAACTCTGTTCTGGCTGAGGCTGCTCAATAATATCTGGCTCGTCACTGAGCCACCTAGTAGCTTCCGCTAACCCTTCCAGATCGAACCAGTTGACAGTCACGTCCCTTGAGTCCTGCTCGTTGAAGAACTGAAGCTTGGCAATGTCCTCCTCTAACTCTGCTAGGTCATCTAGCCCCTGATTAAGTCCATCCTCTCGAACTACACAGATCTCCGCCCCAACTAGCAACTCTACTCCCGGCCTAGCCTGGCGTGTTGATGTGATGTAACCACTCGGGTTGTGCAGGAAAGTTGCAGACCCCTCAGGCTCTGAACGATCATTCCTATCTACCTCAACAGTCGACCCAATTCTATCTTCGATAGTAACCACCACCAGTTCAGGTTGGGTTTAGGAGATGCTCAACATGCATAAGTCAGTACTGTCAAGAATGAACACCTCCGTCTTGGGTAGGTGGGAAGGTCTGATATATATACTAGGGTCGTATGGCACAACCCCAGTTTGTATCAGGTTGATGCGTTTGGGAGGTAGAGCTTGGTTATATGGTGGGAGTGGGTTGGTGGTGACATTCGGCTTCTCAGGAGGCACGATCACCCTGTTGTCAATGAGATCCTGAATCTCATGACGCAATCGGAAGCACTGGTCAGTTTCGTGACCATGCTGTTGGTGATAGGCACCGTACTTCGCCGGGTTATGGGAGGGAGGACATTTTTCTGGTAGGGGCTGCGGCTCTAGGGGCTTCAGGTGCCCTTCCTTGATAAAACCCCCCAAAGCCTTGGACAAAGACATGTATAGTAGGGTGAAGGTTCTTTGGCCTCGGGGTGCATACCTGGCTGTTTGCGAGCCACTTCCGGATGCACTGGTAAAGGGTGTAGCTGGAAGGGTTTTTGGAGTGGTGGTGGTAACCATGCGCACATCTGAAGTCCTGGCAGCTGCAGCACTGCTTGTGCCTGCATTCGTACTGCGGTTGAATGTCCTGTTGGGCTGCTCTCTTTCATGGTCGATCAAACCCTGTTTCATGGCGTCCTCGATCTGCACCCCGATCTCATGTAAATCCGCAAAGGTGGGAAGGGGGAGAACGATCATCTTCTGCATGAGCTTGAGCTGGAGGTTGCGCACAACCATCTGTATCTGATCTTTGTCAACGGGCCTGATGGTCATCATCGAGGCCTTGGCCCTCCAACGGGTTACAAAATCAGAGAAGCTCTCCTTCGGCTCCTGCCTGGTTGTCTCGAGATCACGAGTAATTACCTCGACCTGCGTGTTATAGAGTATTGAGCTATAAAGGCCTCAGCCATCTCCTCCCAATTTATCTTAACAGAGTCCTCCAGCTTTGCATACCAAATAGCCGCAACACCTGACAAGGTCCGGGCAAAGAGGGAAAGCTTCTACAATCTAGAGAGGCCCATTGGCCTTAAGATATCCGAAAACAGCCGCAGGTGCACCATAGGATCTCTAAAACCGTCAAAACGGTCTATGTGCGGCATTTTAAACTGGTCTGGCAGAGTCACGGCCAAATCGGTATATCTATCCTCTATATCCGGAATGGATTTCACGCCTAGAGCCTTCTTGAATAGCTTTTCTAGCTTGCTCACCTTCAGTGCTGTTGGATCCACCTCAAACTCAAAGGGTGTATCCACTAGATTGGTGGGTGCCTTGGACAGCTGAGGTAGGATTGGGGGTGGAGCCGGCCCCATTGGGACATCCGTATTTTTCTGGACGTTTGCTGTCTCCCCTAGTGTTGGAACTCTAGGTGAGGGAGGAGGTGGGTGCGAAGCAGATGTTCCGGCTTGCTGTGGTTATTGCTGTTGCTAAAGTCTGGCAATCAGCTCTGCCTGTTGGGCCATAACCTCGGCCTGGCGGTCGGCGAACTCTGCTTGACGGGCAGCATCCTGCTGCATGGCTTGCATACTCTCCTGGAGCTGATGCATCATGTCCTTCATAGATGCCATATTGTGCTGATCTAATTGAACAACCGGTATATCTGTCTCTGCAGCAGAAATTGAAACCTTAGCCCGACTACTCAAGGACCACTGATTTTGCAACCGTTGTACTGATACACTGCGCCTTACTGACCACCGTCTAGCAACTGGGGGTAAAGAAAGGAACACTACTTGTCCATCTATCAAATCCGTGAATCGATGAAGTCTTCGACCTCTAACCCAGAGTGCTCGGGGAATATCTGTCTGATCAGAAGGAATAGTGCTAAACTACCTTGCAAAAAGATAAATAAAGTATAATAAGGAAACAAACAACCAGAAAGTGCAGTGTGCTATGTTATGAGATGAATAAATTAAAGACAACACACAGTTGGTAAACACAAGCTGAAATAACTGGTCTTAACCACTGATCACTGTTCCACAAATCGCTGCCTCAAATCAGATACCCTCAGGTAAAACTGATTCCCAAATACTGATGGCCTCAGGCCTGATAACCAGACTTGCAGACTGATACCCACAACTTGCTAAGACACACTCTGACCATGCAAGTAAGAACCAAAACACCACTATGTTGGGGTAGGGTTTCCCTGTCCTATTTTGTCAGGAGCTAGGGTTTCACTACGCACACAGCGATTTCAAGCAACCTACAACTAGATAAGCAACCTATCCTAGTTTGGAATGGTCACTACGGATTCCGATATGCACTAGGTCGAATGGTCAAAAAGGGTGCCTTGGTAACAACCGAGGTTTGTGTTCCCATCGTGGCAGAGCCCGTAACCGGTCAACCATATGGCACGCGGCCTCCGGCTAACTGTTCAGGAATAGCAGACAGCGAACACGGTGTCCTAGGTGCACTAATGCACATGCAATGCAAAGAAACACGTAAGTGTAATCAAAACAAGGCATCATGAGTTCGAGTCAAGTTCTCTAAGTACCCAGTAGAGTCGCCAGAAACTGTAGACCGCCCCGGAACTCCGCTATCCGTGCGCGAGGGCGTGAATCGTTTTTTTCTTAGGTACTACAGTTCAGACTCGTGTCACGGTTCTGAATCTAATCTCACAAAGTGCAATGTGAGACCAATAAATCAACAAAGAGTCCAAATCCGACAAATTGTTTTGGAAAATCGATTTTAATAAAAAAGTGCCTAACATAGACTGCTTTGCTAGATACAGAGTCGCCACCTAAATGTTTTATTTTGGAGAAATTTAGGAAACCCTGACTCGTGCCTCAGGCTACGTGTCTGTCATCACCAAAGTTGCCTCGGCTCGGGAACTTGTGTACGAGAGGGGAAGGTCATGCAAGGAGCACCCCCGCTCGCCCGATCAAAAGATCGGCCTTTACTAAGCATGATATGTTGTTTTTGAAAACACATGTGTTCCTATTCCAGTTATTAACCTAGAATTACTATGTGATGCGCACAACATACAACTATAGACTAGATCGCCTAAGTTGGAACAAAACATTTCATGTTCGTTTGTTTGAAAACAGTTTAGAGGTGCTACTCGCAAGTAGGCTAAGTCGTTGATTTTGCCACCCCTAAGTGGGCTTAAAACTTGCATTTCGATGAATTTTTTCCAATTCAAGCAATCCAACCTTCATCCACAGGCATTCACGCAGTTAATCACTTAAGCAGTTAGCCTCATGGAAACATACACATCTCATGTAGTATGCTAAAGCATAAACACTCACAGTGTACTCCGAGCCAAAACATAGAACTAGTTAGAAATCATGCATGATCCTAGTTCATGTTGAGATGGCTAATACAACACATGCAAAAATGCAACTAAGATAGGCTCGGCTATTCTAAGATGTCATGTGAATGCAACTTGATAACATGTTGTTGAACACGTATTCAAGTAAATGTATTGAAATACAATGCAGTTAGTATGATGCGCCGAGCCCGGTGCATGCAATACAGATGAATGGATGCACGCATGCAAGCATAAGGTATGGTAATCAAAATATGCCCTAAAACTAACCATCGTAAGCAGTTAAGTAAAAAGGAGAAAGAAATATGGGTTGGAAGACATGCATCACACATACGCACGCTTATTACAACATTTTTGCCCTCTCGACGGAGGGTCCGAATAATAAGCTAATTAGCTAATCTAAGCTAATTAAACTAATTATTACATAACAAAGCTAATTAACTGTTCCTAGTTAACTAACTATTACAAAAGAAATTAATTAGCTAACTACACTAGCTAATTAAACACAAACGAATAGCTAAATGCATTAACTATTTAAATGCAGAACCAAAGAATAAACTAACTAAGGAAAGCAGTAAAAAGAGGTCCTCAGGATGAGGAGTGCATGCATGCTCGGTCGCCTCGTTCAGAAATTCATCGCGATGCCCTGATATGCCTCTGTTTGCAACTGTTCTCAAAACCTTGCACCAAGCTCCAGATAGCTTCTAACTCATCTTGGGGACCCTCAGGAGGGTTGCCGACCAGTTATTGGTGTTGCCAACCACCTGCCGACCACTTGCCATTGCTGCAGACCAGAAAAATAGGTTGGCCAGCTAGTTTTTCTGGTCGACCGACCAGTTTTGTTGTCATACTTCCAGTTTGCTGCAACCGAGAACAAGAAGGGGGTATAGCAATGTATTTGTAATGTATGTGTGCACAACCACCCTCCCTATCGTTTCATAAGCTCAAGGGAGTTGGGTTCTCGACCCTCGGGCTACCAATTACGCATCACGATGCATGATGGCCAAAGAGGCAAGATTGCACATTTCGATGTAAATGAATGCACACATAACACATAGAGCTTTAAACTGTTATCATGCATGATCAAGAGCGTCGACGATCGAGAATTGAGGCACGTTTCATCACTTCAAGTACGAAACGTCCCTTGTTTCTCGTGCTCGGATTAACACTTAATCCGAACAAATGCAATGCAACTGAAACATGCTAAACAAAATGTCGTGCATGCATACTCAATGCAATGCAACATGAGCAATCTATCAATGCTAATGGCATGCATATACAATGCAAGGCAACATAAGCATTTCAACACAAAGCAAATAGCAATGCAAGCATAATGAAATGTAACATAAGTATACATCAACAATGAAAATAACAAGCATGCAAAACACAATGCAACTCAAGCATGCAAACATGATGCAATGTAACAACATTTGAACAACATGCTCAATAGACTTAAATTGAAAATGGACAGACCTCAATCAAGCCCAAACAATGGGCATAATGCTAAAATGATGGCATGAAATGCAAAACAAAGCATGCACATGCATTGGCCTATCAACTAGGCCTAAGAGCACAACTCTTAAGAGCGATCAAGAAGTGATAAACATGGGAGTGTAACAATACTATAAGCTCTGAAATAAGGTATGAAATGATGTCAAATCATTCAAACAACCCAAGCAAAACATGCAAGAGTCCTTAAGCATTAAAGCTAGCAAAGAGGACTATACAAAGGGACATGCAACACATGGCACAAATGCATGAACCAACCATGGACAGAGCTCAAATAGGTCAAGACAATGACCAAAACATACTAAGATGGAAGCTCAAATGTCTAAGCATGCATGCATACACACTAGGCCATAAGCAAGGCAACAATGCACAATCCTTCGAGGCACTCAAAAGTTGAAAGAAATGGAAACATGGCAGTCCTATATGCTCTGAAATGTCATGTTAAATGATGCCAAATCATGCACATGTCACAAATGAAGCATGCTATGGTAACCAAAGTTCAAAGCTAGCAAGGCCAATTGCACTACAGCTATGCAATACATGGTGCCTATGGCAAATACAACCCAAAATAGTCCTAGAGCATGTCAAAATGATACTAAAACATGCATGGAAGGAACCCAAAATAAGCTAGCATGGTGAGCATAAAGCATGAAATATGCAAGGCCAAAAGCGAGGATTACACTACACCTACTAAGACCAAGCATGAGATGGATTTGCCAACAAAAATCAGAGTTATATCATGGCAAAATAACTTCAAAAACACACTGAAATGACAGCTCGCAAGCTTAGGCATGAAGGCATACACAATGACTCATGTTTAAGGCATAAAGTACCAACCCTTCAAAGCATTGAAAGAGTGACAAAGGTGAGTGTATGACCACACTACATGTACTTAAATCACATTTCAAATGATGACAAATCATGAAAATAGTCCAAGTAATGCATGCTAATGGACTCAATACACAAAGGTAGTGAGCTAGAATGCACTATAGCTATACAAAGCATGGCATACATGACCAAAAAAACACAAATCAGTGCTTAAGAATGCTAAAACATGAACAAAATCTTCTTAGAGTTAAGCCAAAATCATGTTAGAATGATGGTCTAAAGCATGATACACATTAGGCTAGTAAATGGAATTGCACTACAAGTGCATGGAGCATGCATGGGGCCATCAAACCAAGCCAAAACAGATCTAAGGCGTGTTAAAACAACACCAAAAACCTACTGAGATGGACTCAAAACATGCTAGAAAGACATCCTACTTCATGAGGTACATAAAGCTAGTTTGCAAAATTTACACTCCAAGTGTATAAAGCATGCATGAGGTGACAAAACCAAAGGAAAGTAGTGGTATTCCATGTCAAAATAACCCCAAATACATGCTAAGATGGAGCCAACATAAGCTTAACAAACATGCTCAAACATGAGGCATACAAAGCAAGCATACAAAACACAAGGAGAGGGGATGACCCTCTCCTATTTAAGGCCTCAAAACACAAGTTTTACCATTAAAAATCCACTGGATTTCAGTGGTCAAAAGGCCACGAGAAAGTGATCTCAAGGGCTTAAAGTGATGGTGTAAAGCAAAGCCAAACAAGGCACAAGAGGAGGGAGACCACCCCTAACACAAAAGAGACCTTAAACAAACATTACAAGCATAAAAAATAAGACCTTTTTGCAGTACCAAGTCAAGCCAAAATAAGCATGTAAATAGGTCCAAAAGATTAAAGAAGAACAAGGGTTTTAAGGGTTAGTAACTCACCCTTGTAGAACCACTTCAAGGCTGCAACTCCAGCAACCTCTTTGAGCTCAAACCAGTCCAAAAACTCCAAAATCAATCTCAAAGTGCCTCAGCAGCAAAAGGATGGTGATTCACTATGTGTTTGTGTGCAAAAGTGTGATAAAATGACACTTTAAGGCACAAATATGAAAGAGATGGGGGATTATAGAGATAGAGTGATATGTATAACTCAAGCACCGAAATCTAAACCTAAGGCAAGAGGGGGGAGGTTCTCTTTTATAGAGAACCAAAGGTTAAGCTTGTTGGACAAGCTTAAGGCCTCAAGTCGTCCCTCCATACACGTGTATGGAGGATGGTTTCTATGCCCTCAAGTTGTGACAGCTGGCCAGAAAATATCTCCAAAAAGGTGCTGGAAAGCTCCTGACCACTTGAAGTGGTCGGCCAGCTACTTACACTAGTCGGCCGACCATTGGAAGTGGTCGGCCAGGGAAAAAAGTGGTCGGCCATGGTGGAAAGGTAGTCTGCACACTGAAATCAAGGTAGTGGTGTGGTGGCCGACCACCATTGGTGGTCCAAAGATCAAGAAAACCAGTTAGCCGACTAGAAAACTGGCTGGCAGGAAGGAAAGTGGTCTCCAAGGGGAAGAACTCATCCCCCACCCTTATTCCACCCTCCAAGCAAGGAAAACAAGGTTTGTGCAAAAAACAAACCAAAAAAGGATGCAAGACAGAAGTCCGGGAGGAAAGGGGCGCAACCGGGAGCCTCGAAAACTAGTCTACGGGCACTAAAAGTAGTCTACGACCAGAAAAAGTGGTCTCCAAGACCACAGTGTCCCTCTAGACAGAGGCAACAAGGTGTGGTTCAAAAACCACGCTAAACAGAGAACGTTAAGCGGTCCCGAGACAAGGCGCACGGCCGAAGGCTCTAAAAATTGAAAACTAGTCTCCAAGCGAGAAAAGTGGTCTACGACCACAAAAATGGTGGTCTACAAGACCTCCTTCTCCCTCCAGGGAAGAGAAAATAAGGTTCGGTTCGAAACCAAACCAAAAGGGAAACAAGACAAGGCACTCGGCCGAAGCCTCCGGAAACCGAAAACTGGCCTTCCAGAGGGAAAAGTGGTCTACGGACCTCTCTCTCCCTCTAGGCTAGGAAAACAAAGCTTGGTCCACAAACCGAGCCAAAACACAAAGAGTTCAGAGGCCCGGAGGCAAGGCACTGGGCCAAAAACTCTGAAAAATCACCGAGCGCTCAATCGATGGCGTCCGAGTCTTAAGGTCGGTCAAAAATGGGATGTTTACACATGTGTATGACCTCAGTAGGAATCGTAGGAAGCCCAGGAATGGGAGCTGCAGCAGGAACACCTCTAGCAGTGGCGGTAGTAGCAGCAATAGGTAACACGCGAACCACACCCCTGGTAAGAGGAGCCATCACAAGGGTCTACAAGAATGTAATGAATTCGGCGCCTTCGCGATGCAGATCGCCGTCCTCTCCCAGCATATTGTAGTCAATCAGGTGTCCATCATGAAAGTCATCGACAATCCTCATACTTAGAAGAGGGGGATGTGGAACATTAGGATAGGCTCAACCCCAAGTTTGACGAAGGAATCTCTCTCCCAAGTAATAGACCTTGCCGAAAAGGCCTTGAAATAAAATTCGCATGGTGGAGGCATTCCATGCAACGGTATAGGTCACCCTCGATGCCTAGGGAATGCCCGTCCAAGGGTGTCAATCAATCTGCAGGTAAAGGATGCAAGTCAAATATAAGATATCAAGTGTTAAACAGTATAACAGTAGTGAAATTAGTAAAAGACAAAGATCAATATAAGGTTTTGTTAAGCTCTCCGCGGTGGTTGTATCGAAGAAGCAACAAAAGTACGCAAAGCCGCGATCCAGGCGTCTCCAATGCTCCAATCTGGAGTTGTAGTACCGAGAGCGAGGCACATACAACCCAGTGGGCCACATAATAATAAGGGCGATAGATGTGAAATATATGTAAACCCACAGCTACAAAAGGAAAACAAGTTTATGAATCAAGTGGACAAATAAAGTAGATATAAACAGAAAATGCGAAGCAAAAGGCATGGTTTGTAGCAGAACAGAAAATGAAATGTAAGGTGCACGTCCGTGACTCCCTAGTATCCACTGAGCTAGTCTGTCTTTCGGCGGGATGCCTTGCTCATATAGCAGTAGAGGGTGGCCAGGCTAACACCACCCTAATCATACTCCCCCATCCGTGGGAAGTGCACCAGTGCTCCCATAAAGTATAGCCCTACGGTAGTCTCCCTGTTCGTAAATAGGGTAATACCGAGGAGATACATAAGGAACTCGCAAGCGTACTGTGCAATCTCATCCGGAGTAACTGGCTTGAGGGCAGAGAAATGGTCCAAGAGCCAACTATAGAGCACCATCCCATGTCTGGCAACATCTGGGATCACCCCAATAAGGTAAAGTTGCGCAGCCCTCCACTAAATCATGTTGGGACCAAACGGAATTGAGTCACCAACTCTTACCCACAAGCTGGTGAGCATCGAGAAGTCATAGGGAGGCATGGTCATCTCCCCAGTCAATGAGAAGTAGAAGGAGTTGGTGGTGTCCCACCACCTCTCTACGAAAGCACCATATAGCAGTGGCTAGGCCTTCATCTATATGAGTCCTGAGTAGAATTGTCTGAAACCAGCATCGTCAATCAAAATGCGGAACACCTGGCAGAGCCTCTCATACCAACCTCGTGGTTCGATAATAGTCCCATATCTACTCATCTTCCAAGCCATGACCTATGGCAAGAAATGTTGTTAGCTGTAGACGTCCCTGAACGTCCTGGGAAAAATCCCGTTTTGTTCGTTTGGGCTTACTACAGTTCAGACTCGAATGTCACGGTTCTGAATCTAATCCCGCAAAGTGCAATGCGAGACCGATAAATCACCAAAGAGTCCAAACCCAGCAAATCGTTTTGAAAAACTGATTTTTAAGAAAGAAGTGCCAAACATGGACTGCTTTACCAGATACAGAGTCGCCACCTAAATGTTTTATTTTGGGAATTTTAGGAAACCCTGACTCGTGCCCAAGGCCACGTGTCCGTCATCACCAAAGTTGCCTCAGCTCGGGAACTTGGGTACGATTGGGCAAGGTCATCTATGAGCACCCCCGCTCGCCTGATCAAAGATCGGCCTGTACTAAGCATGATATTTTGTTTTTGAAAACACATGGGTTCTTATTCCGGTTAATTAGCTAGAATTACTATGTGATGCTCACAACACACAAGTATAGACTAGATTGCCTAATTTGGAACAAAGCATCGCATATTCATTTTTTTGGAAATGGTTTGAAGTTTGCTTCTCGCGAGTAGGCTGAAATGCAGATTTCAATGAATTGTCCCAATTCAAGTAACCCAACCTTCACCCACAGGCATTGAGGCAGTTATATCACATAAGCAATTAGCCTCATGGAAAGCATGCTGTCATGGAAAAACTCACACTCATGCAAGATGCTAAAGCATAAACACTCACAGTGTACTCCGAGGCAAAACAAGAAACTAGTTAGAAATCATATATGATCCTAGTTCCTGTTAAATTGGCTAATGCATCGCATGCAAAATGCAACTAGAAATAGGCTTGGCTATTCTAAGATGGCATATGAGATGCTACAATTCGATACACGTATTCAAGTTCGAATTGAAATACAATGCAGTTAGCATGATGCGCCTAGCCCGGTGCATGCAGTACAGATGAATGAATGCAAACATGCATAGCATAAGGATGCTAATTGAAACGTGCCCTAAAACTAACCCTCATAAGCGGTTAAGTAGAAGGGAGAAAGAAGTGGAGGTTGGAAGGCATGCATCACACACACGCATGCTTATTACACAATTGCGTCCTCTCGGCGGAGGGACTGAAAAAATAATACAAATTAACTAACTAATCAAGTTAATTATTTAATTACAAAACCAAATCGAAATAAATAACCATCCTAAGTTATTAATGTACTGAAATGGCCTCGAGACGAGAGATGAATGCATGCTCGCATGACTTCGCTCGGAAATCCATCACCATGCCACATGTTGCCTCTGTTTGTATTGCTCTGCACCTCTGAAAACTGCAAAAGTCTTAAGGTTGCTTCTGAACTGCTCCTTGAGTGTTGTAGGGGATCATCGGCCAAAATACATGACCACCGGCCAAAGGAAAATGGTCATCGACCAAAAATGAGGCTCTCGGCCAAAAGTTGGTAGCCGGCCGGCACTGAAAATGGCCGACCGGCCATATCTTCCTGTAGAATGCTGTTTTGCTGCAGTAGAGGACAAACAGAGCATGGAAATGGATTTTCAAGGCAATGTCTGCACAACCACCCTCCCTATCATGTTAAAAACTCAAGGGAGTATGGTTCTCGACCCTCGGACCATTAATCACGCATTCCAATGCATGATGGCCAAAGGAGCCAAGTGTGCAATTCAATATAAAATGAAATGCAGAAAAGCATATAAGGAGCCTCAACCTCCATCATGGTTGATCAAGAGGCAAGGGATGCACATACAATGTTATGCAACCTAAGCATGCAAGCAAGCATGCAAGCAACTCAAGCATGATACAAATCCAAAGCAACATAAGCATGTTAATGACAATGCCAAACAAAGCTAATGGCGACAAGCATGCCAAATGCATTGTAACCTAAACAAGTATGCAAGATGCAACATGAACATTCAAGCATGCAAGGCATGCAAAGATGGACAAGTATGCAACGACATACAAAATGAGACAAGCATGTGATAACATGATAAAGCGGCAAGCATGCAACAAGCATACAACATACTAGCATGCAACAACATGCAAGATACTAAATATGCAACAAGCATACGACAAAATGCAAGGCAAGCATGCAACAACAAGCAAAGAATGGACTTAAACCAAAATGGACAACTCTCAAATAGGCCCAAATTAGTGGCCAAAATGATGCGACAAAGGTATGAAATATACATACAAACATGCATGCTTATTAACCTCACACTTAGGCATAAAAGGGCGACCTTTAAGCGCACCTAAAAGGGGGCAAATATGGACATATGATAAACATGGTAAGCTCTGAAATCATGTTAGGGATGATGCCCAATCAACCAAATAATGCAAGTAAGGCATGCAATAAAGCCCAAAACTTGAAACTTGCCAAGGGACTCAAACCAAGGCTACATGAAGCAAGCCCCAAAGGGCCAAGGGGACCTAAAACAGTCCCAAGGCAGATCTAAACAAGTCCAAAAATGAGCTCAAAACTAGCCAACACTAGCTAGAACACAATGCCAAAACATGAGGCATACAAGGCCACAAAAGAGGTGTTACACTACACCTAACACAACCAAACATGGCATGGCTTAAGCAACCAAAATCAGAGTTATGGCATGTCAAAGTAAGCCCGAAAACCCACTTAGATGGCATCCCGAAGACCTAAGCATGATGGCATACACAATGGCACATTCATGAGGCATAAAACACAAACCCTTCAAAACAATAAAGGAGTGACAAATGCAAGTATATGAGCATACTATATGGACTGAAATAACATAACAAGTGATTCCAAATCACTGAAATGAGCCAAGCAAAGCATGCTAGTGACTTGGACACTCAAAGCTAGCATGCTAAAATGCATGGCGGCTATACAAAGCATGGCATATATGGTCAAAACAACTCAAATCAGAGCTTAAGCATGTTACAACAAGACTAAAAGCTTCATGGAGTTGAGCCAAAATCATGCTAGAAACATGGCTTAAAGCATGATGTATGTTAAGGCAAATCATGGGATTATAAGACAAGTACATGAAGCATGCATGGTATGTCTAAACCAAGTCAAAATAGTCCTATATCATGGAAAAACAAAGCCTAATATATACTGAAATGAAGCTAAAACAAGCTAAGTACACATGCTACAAACGTAAGCCATTTATGCAAGCTTTCAAGACAACAAGGAGAGGGGATGACCCTCTCCTATTTAGGATGCCAAAACCACCTCTCCACCACTGAAAATCCTCTGGATTTTAGTGGTGGAAGGGTCATGCAAAGCTTAAAGCAAGGGCCGAAAGGGATGGCCTAAAACAAGGCCTAACAAGGCCTTGGAAGGGGGTAAACAACCTCAAACCTCAAAATGACCTTAAACAAAGATCTAAAGCACACAAAAGCAGAACTTTTATTAGTTATAAACTAAGCTTAAAACAATAAGGAAGAAGGGCTAAAAGCTTAAGCAAGAAAGGGGTATCTAAAGCAAGGAACTCACCCTTGTAGAACCTCTTCAAGAACAAAGCTCCAGCAGGTTTTCTGGGTTCAAACCGACCCAAGAACTCTGAAATCAACCTCAAGAGACCTCAGCTCCAAGAGGATGGTGTTCTGGTGTGTGTTTGTGTGCAATAGTAAGACAATACTACACTTTTGAGCACAAAGGAGGATCAAACAAGGGAGTATAGATACAAAACTATATCTAACTCTCCTCCCCTCATTTTTCTGAACCTCTAAGGAGGGAGGAGGAACTCCTCCTTTATAAAAGTTCAATCCAAAGCTTCTGAGAGAAGCTAAGCAAAAGGTGTAAATCTCTACATACATGTGTATGGAGGGGGGTTAATTATGGATGCCAGCTGTGCCAGCTGGCACAAAATATCTGCATAAAGCAGATGAACAGGGTTCGACCAGCAAAAATGGCCGATCAACCAACACAATGGCCGGCCGACCAAAAACAGTGTCGATCGGCCAACACACTTGGCCGATGGAAAGCAAACAGGGCCGATGGCCTCAAGCCTTGGCTGGTGGGTTGAGGGCATGGCAAAAAAGCTACCCTCTACCCTTAGAAGCAAAAATACATGTGTTTGGTTCACAACCAAGCACAAAACAGACAAGTTGAGAGATCTTGAGGCAAGGCGCGTAGCCGAGACCTCCAATAACTCAAAACGAACACGAGCATGGATGATTATCGAGTGTTCAAACGATGACGTCCAAGTCTTGAGGACGGTCAAAAATGGGGTGTCTACATTAGCCTTTTGAACAAAGGAGCCATAATGAAATTCAAGTAAAATATGCTTGAAAGCAAAGATTTCTTATTGGTAAGGCATTAGCCGATAGGTTCTCCATTGTCTACCGTAGAAGCATGTCCTCATCAACCCTAGAAACAAGGCCCTCAAATCTTAAAATGCCTCCAGGAGTCAAGGCATGTGAGCACAGCTAGTAGGTAGTTGGGTCAAATGGTCTATCTATAAGAGGGAGCAACTTGGGCTTCGGCGTGGGAGGAAAAATGCCCTCAATTGCCAAATCCTAGCTGAGAACGGCCTCGATGTCCGCGGTAGGCCCTAGAATGGGCATGGCAACGTCAGCCAAAGGCACACCACCCTGTGGAACCTCGTCATCAGCCATGGGAGGTGTAAAAGTGAGAAAATACGATGAGGTGGTAAAAGAAAATCAAGGAAAGTGAAAGAGATAGGTAACAATAAAAATTAAAAATTAAAAAAAGACCCCAAGTCCAAGCCCTAGGAGAGAGAAAATGAAGAAAAAGTGGAAAACCAAGAGGGAGTAGGGGAAATCCCAAGAAAATCTGTGAGAATGAGCTAAAAAACCAAGAGAGACACAAAACTCAACCAAATCAAATCCCAATCGGTTCAAAATGTAGAGGATTAGAAGGGTTTTCAAGGAAAAATTCACAAGGACCGTTGGGTAATGCAAATAAGGTGAAAATCTAGAGACAAAGAATAGGTAGAGAGACGACAAGAGTGTTTTCACATGGTGTGGGTGTGGAATAAGGGCCCAAAAGTGTGTTTTAAAGACACACAGATCCTGAAATGTCAAATCTGCCCTGAGGCACTACTGTAACCCGGCCGTGTCTGTTTTGGACTAGCCGTGTGTGTGTAGAAATGGCCAGATCTAAATGCAATTTTGCTTCAGTTTGGCCATGTGCATAGGTAAGCCCCTCCCAACTGAAATAAGGTGTTCTCCACATCAGGGCATGTCCCAGATTTCAAAAAATTATTACGGAGCCATTGTTCTAGATACATTTCTATATGTCTCGGCATTTTCCCGGGACATATTAATCGTGGATTTGGGCCCATTTTCAAGAGTAAAATTTGCATAATTGATCCTATTTTATATATTTGCGTCACTTTTCCACAGCGTGGTACGCATAAGTCCAAATTCGATTCACATACATAACAAGGTAATCTCTGTGGCCGTCGCACGTCGGCACATTTTCTAAAAATGTTGCTTCCTGGAAATGGGTTGGTTTTATACATCGGGTTCTAGAAGCCTTTTGCACCTTTAATGTTCGAAGAGCATTAATCCCCAGCGTAGCTTTCACCTTTCTCACGATAAGCTCGTCTAGGCTAGTTTTCATAACCATTTCATCTCTCTCACCCGTTCTGCATGGAAAACGTAGTTTGGCTTGAACCCTCACCTTTTC
This sequence comes from Camellia sinensis, assembly GCF_004153795.1. NCBI lineage: Eukaryota > Viridiplantae > Streptophyta > Magnoliopsida > Ericales > Theaceae > Camellia > Camellia sinensis. The sequence continues at coordinate 1,671,867 of NW_021026753.1, read as the reverse complement.
TGCATGGAAAATGGAGTTTCACTTGAACTCTTCCCTCTTTTTCTTGGAAACGTAGGTTAGCCTTGCATTCAACATCTTCACATTTCTTTCGTTTAGGCTTGCAATTTCACCCTTGTCACGCAAGTGTGATTTGGCCTGCATCTTTCACCCTTTCCACGGGATAAATAGTCTAGGTTGCATCTCTCACTCTTATCACACGAGTGTGATTTGGCTTGCACCCTTACCCTTATTCTTTCACCCTTTCTACGTGAAGCGTAGTTTGGGTTGTATCTTTTCACCCTTGCTACATGAGACGTAGCTTGGCATGCATCTTTTCACCCTTGCTACGTGAGACGTAGCTTGGCCTGCATCTTTTACCCTCTTTACGTGAGACGTAGTTTGGCTTGCACCTTCACACCCCTTTCGCATGAAATCTATTTGGTTAAAACATTCCCTCTCTCTATATGGAATACGGTTGGGTATGCCTGTTGGTTACATCATTTTTCCTCATTTTCACGTGAAACGCGTTCGGAACTGACGTTTGCCTACTCTTTTCTGTGTGAGGCACGGTTGGACCTATTTTGATTTAAGCTTGAGCCTTGTTTCATATGCTGTCATCTTGCTGTGTTTATTATTCATTGCATTGCATTGCACAGTCATGAAATTTCAAAAACAAAAAAAATCAGCTTCGCGAAGTGTGTAAGTCCAATTTCCAAGTGCATTTTGAGCATGGTATTTGCATTCTGACCCTGAACTACACTAGTTTGATTCCTTGCAAAGAGATACATAGGCAAGTTTCGAGTTCAACCAATTAGATTCGCATTTTGTTTGTCTGCCCAAGTCTTACGGCCTTGTCAAATGGGTTGTCTTCAGACTTTGACATTCACTCACGTCATTTCATGACGTACCAAGCTTTGTCAAAGAGGGGCAAATGTAGACATCCTATTTTGACCGCCCCTAAGACTTGGGCGCTTCATTGCGGACATCCGATAATGAAAGTTACATAGTGCAATGTTTTGAAACTCTACACAAAGAAGTTCGGATTCAAGCTCTAAACCTCAAACCTCGCACCCTGTTTTGACCAAAATGATTTAGACCTTAAAACCTTATTTTCAAAGCATTTTTCCAAACCGGCATGGCCAATGCAGCAGGATGCCAAGAGGGATTTTAGATCCTGCCGTGGGTTTTTGGGTCTGACTGTGTCTATTTGGACCCAGCTAGGTCTCGTTGGTGATAGACATAATATCTTGCGGGATTCCACCAGCTATCTTTTTTTCAAGATATTTTCGACTAAAACATCTCAAATTCTATAAATAGGCCCTCTCCCTTAAGAATTTAGGGATAGAAAAATTTTCCAAAGGCTTGTAATGTTTTTTGAGAGCAAAAAAGACTCATCTTTCTTTAAACAAACTCTTTGACCTCTATACCACCTTTTAGCTATAGATATGCAATACATGCACCATTAGAGCTTGTTCTTAAAGCTTTTGCTAAAGTTTCAAACTCTATTTCAGCAACTTGAGGGTGTTTAGAATCAAGTTTGTTAACTAAGAACTTGCCTCTGTTTTCAAGAGGTATAATTTTGCATCTTCTTCCTTACTTCTCCTTCACTCTCTTTCTCTTTTTTTCTTGTTTTATATACTGTTTTTGGACTATTTTGGGGGGCTGAAATATGTGATTAAAAGCAAGAAAAAGTGGAGCGGTTAGCCACCCCTCCTTAGGCATAATCACAATAATTTATTCTTTACTTTCTACCTTGCTTCACATAAGCTTTACCACAATTATTTTTTGGTATTTGTGGGCTATTTAATGCTTTAATTTATGCTTTGAATATTACAATTGTGTTTTTGTTAGTCCTCAAGGATTCAGTGTGTTTAGACATAACAGCCTGTCCATTTGAGTTGATAGTATTTCTTTTGTTTTTATAGCTTTCCTTAAAGTATATTGGAACCTTGTGACCATGGGGGGTTTAGAGCTTAGCCACCCCGCCACAAGTTTGATACTATTTGTAAACTTTTCGCTTTAAATTGTTGTTTACCTCGAAGCTAGGTGATAGTTTCCGTGTCAAAATGTTGAAACTCTCTTTTCGATCATTTTCGAAACATGAAAATGGGTGTCTCATCCTTATTCCATGAGCAAAAGAGGAGTTGTGTGTTTACGCTTTTATGGATAGCTTGCCTTTTGATTTTCTCTCTTGTTCCTCATATAGAGCTCTTTATCGAAAAGTGTTGAAAACTCTCTCTTAGTTCCACTTTGAAGCATGGAAATGGATGTCTCATCCTTATTCCATGAGTAGGGAGCGGAGTTCACAACAATTTTTGAGTTGTTAGTATTTATTTTAGTTTCTTCTATAATCATCACATACTATCTTGTGATGCTTAATGATTTGTGAAGCGTATCTACCTCTTCCTTGAATAACCTCATGATAGGAAGAAGGTAAGGAGAATAGCCTCATTTTTTGTTTTTTGTTTATTTATTTATTTAGTTTGTGCTTAGTAAAGTCGTTTGCTAATGGCTCTAAGATCATCATGCAACAACCTTGCGATGGTTGGTGATTTGAGAAGCAAGTATATTCCTTCCTTGAGTATCTTCATGATAAGAAGGGATAGAAGGGATAAACATCTTTTAGAAATACTTTGTCTACATTGTTTTTACCTCAGTGCACAAAATAGATTTTTTCGGCCAAACTGAGGCACGACCATATTTTATTGGACCCGGCTGGGCCTCGTTGTGACGCAGCCAGGCTTCAAAGTGTACACATGGAGGACTATTGTTGGCAAAACAGAGTAGCAGCTGAGGGTAAAACAGGGCAGACAAAGCAGTTTCTGAAGGATGTTCTCACTCGCGTGCATGTTATCCTTGTTTTTTTTTCTTTAATATTTATTATTGTAATATTTGAAAATGCAATAATTAGTTAATTCATTTGGTGTTGTAATAATTAGTTGATTCGGCCATCCGAACCCTCTTGTATGAGGGCAAATTTGTAACATTTGATGTATGTCTTCCAACCCTCGTTTCTTTCTCCCTTTTATTTACATGCTCGTCATCGTTGTTTATAGCATAATGTTTTTTCGTTTCCACCATTCCACGTACATTAAAATTCGGCTCATCATCTTATCTATTCCTAAATGATTATGTGTGCTATCCCATACTTTGAGTTCTTCACATGTCATGTAAATAGCCGAATTTATTAGTCACATTTCATATGTGTTGCATTAGCCATTTTGCATATTAGGATCATGCATTTTTTCTAATTATCTTTTTTTCTTTGGCTTGCCATGGTTAAGTACCAGGTGAGTATTTTTGCTTTAGCATATCATACGTGTGTTTTTGTTACCATGTCGAGCATACTACCATGAGATTACTCGCTTACTTGAAATATCTCTATGAATGTCTATGGATGGAGGCGATTTTGCTTAGATTGGAATGACTTTGATTATTGTACATATTAGCTCACTTTTCCTAATTGCACATATTCAAAAACTCTTTTCAAGAAAGCATGAAATCAAAGTATTCCAAAGTAAATGATGTGGTCTATACTTGTTTGCTTCACATAGTAATGTTAGTATGTTAAATAATCAGAACATGAGTATATAATATCCATAAAATTCACATCATGATTTAGTGGAGGCCGATCTTTGATCGGGTGAGTGGGGTGCTCAATTCATGACCTTTTCCTTTCATACCTAAGTTCCTGAGCCGAGACAGCTTTGTTTATGACGGACAAGTGGCCTTTTTCACGAGTCACGGGTTTCCTAATTTTCCTAAAAATATTAGGTGCCGACTCTGAAATCTGGCAATGCAGTCCATTTTTGGCATCTCTTGTGATTAATGTATTATCTAAGATTTGCGAGATCTGGACTCTCATTTTTTTTTTCTATTTCACATTGCAGTTGTGGAACCAGATTCAAAACCGTTGGAGTCCTAACTGTAGGGAATTGCATCCGAGGAGACTAAACCCCTCCGAGGAGCGTGAAAAACCATCTACAGAGAATTTCTATTTAATCTAAGCAGGTCGTCTTTTCGTCACTAGCAATTTTTTCGGCTTGTCTCCTCTTCACTTCAAGAGATAGGGTCTATTTTCGTAACTCGATATGAGTTCGGTAGTGTATTTGTGGCATATGTTCGTTATATAGATTCTGTTGATATTAGATTGATTTTGGGATTTTGGTTTGGGGTTATGGGTTTGTTCCAAATTGGGGGGGTTTTTTTTTGTTATGATTTGGCTATTAAATCTATTTTCAATATATAAAATTACATGTGGGTTTCTAAAAATAGAAAAGCCTCAATTTGTGAAAAACCTTAAATGTTATCATTTTTCGGATATTAGATTGTATATCCATATTGTTATCTTTTAATTATTACATTAGACACGACTAGTTTTGCTATTGGTGGAGAATAGCATCGTCGTGTCTTAGAAATTGCATGTAGATTAGGCAAACTGAAATCATTCATATCATGAAACATGTCATGGGTTTTGGCACTCAAAACTATATATTTTGCAAAGAATGTTTTATAAATTCTTGTATTATGTTTTAAGAACATTTGTATCATTTTGAAAACCATATTTTGAATCACATGTATTGTGCTATTGGAAAAAGGTAAATAAAGTCGTAAAGCTGTAAGGGGGTGTTAGAGAAAAATTAAGTTGGCCTATGTGTCCATGATCCAAGACCTAAAACCCACGTGGTAGGTGCCGATCCATCTAGATAATCCCGGTAAAATGGCATAGTGACTTGTATAGCGCACTATTATGAACACTAGCCCTAGATATTTATCCATTTTATTTATTGTCATTTGGGTTTCGAAAAAGATGTTTTCAAAATGGTTTTAGCAAGGTATTTGTTGTTATTTAGAGATGTATTCACATTTGATTTAGCAATGTATTTGTTGGTTGGTATTAAGATACCTAGATTTGTTTTGGAAATGAATTTTTATCAAATAGATGTTTTGATTTTGGATAACGTTTTGAATAAACAAAAGGTTTTGGTAATTGGAAAGAAATGATTTTGTTGAGAAATCAGATGGATTTTAAAATTCATTTGGGAATATTGCATATATGTATTGCATCATGATCATTTATGCTAGTAGAGGATATTTAGTTTTTGAATTTTTCTCTACTCGTATTTATGCTCACCCTACGTGGCTGAAAATGTTTTTCAGGTGTATGGTGTTGTGTGTGGATGTGGATGTGGATATGTATGTCAGCTGCTGGAGATGTGTTTGGAGTCAAGTAGGGGGTTCCATGATTTGTAGGCCTTGGGCCATTTGTTTTATTTACTTGGTAGTGTGTCATTCTTGTAAGAGTTACACCCTTTGTAAATGATGTAAGCGTTTGGGCATTTCAATTTGATATATATATATATATATATATCATCTATTGTATGTTTTAGTCAAAGAAAATCCATTCCACGTAATCGTGTATGTAGGATGTATGTAATTGGAAAAACACATGTATTGTGTGATGCTACTGTACTCATGTGTTTTTTTCAATCTGATTGTCGTCCTTTTTTACTTATTAGATTTTGGGGTATTTTCATGTGGGTCAGACTTTGAAAATCTGGGGCGTTACAACTAGGATTTTCATAAATTCTTTTCTACATGCCATGATATACAACAATATTGAAACAGATAATATTCAATTAAACATGAATAAATGTAATCTACGGCATGCAAATCATGAGGTAAAACAAGCAATCATGGCTCTGATACCAATGAAGGAAAAAAAAATGCAGGTAATCATATTATCTCAAGCGAAAACGATTTAGATTAGAAAACTTAAATTACAAGCCTTGTCTGGAAAACTCTCCATCAATCGAAAAGCTACCAGAGTTTCTCAAAGTTGTATCCACACTCCAAATCCCTAGGTTCTACAATGGTGACTTAAGAGGGAAAAACAAAGAGAAATATTTTGTAGATATTTTTGGGGGTAAACTCCCACCTCAGAATATGTATTATTATTTTCTCTATATCAAATATATAGAGAATCTTTGCTGATAGTGGTAGAGTTGTAGTCTCCCACAACTCAAAAACCTCTTCAGATAATTCTCTTAATTATCTTATATTATAAATCATGTGAATTATTTACAGCTCATGTTAACGTTCTATGGGTTATGGGTCGGGTCAAATTTGACCTAATTTCGAACAATACTGAACTGAACACGAGAATTATAATGATGAAGAGAATCCACTACCTCATTTATTTCAAGCAGCTTGATATCATCAAGGTCAAGACCAACAGATTTCACTGCAGTTGGAATTGCAGCAACTGGATAATGCCCATAGCAGCAGGATCCACCCCAACAGCAGCAAAACTCCTACATGCATAGCAGGCAGTAGCATTTTAAATAACAGCATAGAAAACGTCAACATTAGGTAAGTCTTATTTAGGCCTCTAAATAATGTATAAACATTTAACCCACTCACCCACCCATCCCCCTTCCCTGTCAAAAAAAAAAAAAAAAACCAGAGAGATCAAAATGAAGTTCCGTCACAAATTGTGCACCCTGATTTAAATTTGCCACTCTCAAAAACCCAAGATTACATAAGCTGATCCTAGTACATCCATGAATTTACCTTCTTGAACCTTTCTATTTTTTACTGAATTCTTTTTAGGATGATCATTACTTATATTATTTCATTGGACACTTGATACACGAGACCACCTCCAACTTCAAGACTTCTTGGATCATTATAAAGTCACTGACTAGGCCATATGTAAGACATGTAGATCATATAAATAATATAGTTTTATTTTTTGGATAAGTATAAAAAATAGAGTTACCCTCTTTGTAACAACTTTAAGATAATATGATAGTTAACAATTTAACACTTGAATCAAGTGACAATTTGAACATGACCAATGTAAAACAAATAATATTGCTACTGAATCGTTTCCTTTCTAATGTATGCTTTAACATTTTCCTTTCCTTTACTAACCAATTCAAATATAACAAAACCCAAAATTTTCTAAAAGGATAAAGAGAATGATTGGGAATGAGTTTGGCTTTAGTACATGATAGGCACACAATCAATCGATGGTTGTAGTAAATTCAACAAAATTAAAAAATAAATATAAAAAAAAGTGTGTATATCTATATATATGAACAATAAGGAATGCAATCAAAATATATAACTTCCAAATCACTTGCTAATGGAAACCATAGGGGCTAGTGTATCTGCAGTTGCTGGGGGAAAATGTAATAGGCTCTATTTGGTGCAAGGAAACATTGGAATAAAATGAAGAGAATTAAAAACACCTAAAGGTTTTTTTTCTAAAAAAAAAATCTTCTATCATTTCCATTATATCTTTTCTTTTCCTCCCTATTTTGCATTGTAACCAAACAAGGAAAATAAATTTTTTTACAGTTTATTTTCTTCTTCCCTTGCTAAATCCAAATACCAAACAAAACATAGTGATGTCAAGCGCAATGCAAAATCCTAACCAAGGAAGCAGAACAAAAAAGGAAGTAAAAACAAGCAGAAAAGAAAGAAAGACAACATAGGAAGTCCTAGAAAATCCTAGCTACTGCTAAAACTCATAATGATTTTACCAACAAACCCACTTCAAATTTAGTGAATTATCAAAGAACCCTATTAAAATCATTGAAAAATTAGCATTATTCAAATATTAAAAAAACCACAACACATTTTGATCTGCAACCTTGCTAAATTTCAAGTAAATTGAATTCCCTAACAATGCGAAAGGGCCTACCTGGTGCTTTTGGCGCCAGCATGGTTTTGGAATTGGGTGGCCATGGGTGAGTTACACCATAGGATTGATTTGTTGTCGCTGACGTTTTGTCCAATCCAACTATGCCACGCCGGTGTGGATTTGTAAAAATTAAAGTAAAATACAATTATATTATGTTGTAAATTACACTTTCCATCCCTGCACTTTGCACCAAATTTTACTTTGGCTCCTATACATGAAATCATGATAGGCAACCCCTTACACTTCGGGTCAAATCACACTTTGGTCCATGCACATGAAATTGTGACAGTCAACCCCCTGTACTTTTGGTCAAATTTCACTTTGGTCCATATACAAGTGTCAATGCTCCCTTTCTATTATTCAATTGTTTAAATCTTTAACAGAATCTAGTCATGTGATAAGAATGTGACTACGACATGAGGGTAAGAACGAAAAATCATCTACATTTTCCACCAGTACACACTTTATCTCAAAATTTACATCAAAATAAGACTATATTAGGCTAAAACAACATGCTGATTGTGAACAATTAAGAAGATGAACTAGGATTTTGTATAAATTAGAATCTCGAAACTCTGTTTTCATAGTAAGATAGTTTTATGTCTATTCATCTTTCTTTCTCTTTGATTTCTTTGTCGCATTTTTTTTTTATTTCAAAAACTCAGCTTTCTTGCCTTTTTGTCCCAATTTTTACCATACGAACATATATATATATATATATATATTGTATTATATAACTCTCATGTGCTTATCACGTAGGGCAAAGTATATTGGTGGGAAACATGAATGATTTTCCTCTCTTACTCTCATTTCGTAGACATATTTTTGTTGCATGAATGGATTTTATTAAGGATTTAAAAATAAAGTAACAGAAGATGGACATTAACACTTGTGTAGGGACCAAAGTAAAAGTTGAGTAAAAATGAAGGGGGTTGACTATCACAATTTCATATGTAGGGACCAAAATGAGATTTGACCCGAAGTGCAAATGGTTGATTGTCATGATTTCATGTGTAGGAGTCAAAGTGAGATTTGATGTAAAATGCAAGGATGCAAAGTGTAATTTATCCTATTTTATGAATAAAGTTATACGCACCAATTGGTATATCAATTAGTGTACCAACATATGATATGATATTGCCACTTCAAAACTATAGACCTCACTTATAAGACAAAGAACAAAGACCCAAAACCTCTAAAATGCTATGATATTATCACTTCAAAACTATAGATCTCACCTATTATACAAACTTCAAAGACCCAAAACCTCTAAAATTATGTCACATCATCCGTTAGTACACTAATTGATATATCAATTGGTGTGTGTAGTACCACTATTATATTATACCTTATAGTTTGTTTAACATATGATTATACCCTATCATTTTTTCAAACTACAAATACTTTTTTATTGTAATTTTGGGAAAATTCCAAAAACTTAAAAAAAATTTAAAAAATCCAAGGTTTCACTCTTGTAACAAAATAAATTATGAGTTTTTAATTTTATTAATTTAAATCATAAACTTTTTGAAGACTGCCCGGAACTCTCTCCGCGCGCCCCCCTTTTCGGAGTACGAGAGGGGAAGGTCCTGAAATGAGCACCCCCGCTCGCCCGATCAAAGATCGGCCTCTACTAAGCATGATATGTTGTTTTTGAAAACACATGTGTTCTTGTTTGATTATTAGCTAACTTACTACGTGATGCGTACAACACACAAGTATAGACTAAATCGCTCGATTTGGAACAAAACATCTCATGTTTGTTTTTTCGAAAGTGGTTTGAAGATGCTACTCGCAAGTAGGCTGAAACGCGGATTTGCCACCAAACAAGGTGGGCTTAAAACATGATGATTTGCCACTTCAAGTGCGCCCAAAATTCACATTTTGATGAATTGTTCCAATTCATGTAATAAAGCCTTCATCCACAGGCATTCATGCATTTAATCACTTAAGCAAATAGCCTCACGGCAAGCATGCTATCATGGCAACACTTACACTCATGCAGTATGCTAAAGTGTAGACACTTACAGTGTACTCCGAGCCAAAACAGAAAACTAGTTAGAAATCATGCTTGATCCTAGCTATGTTAAGATGCCTAATGCAACACATGTAAAAATGCAACTAAAATAGGCTCATCTATCTAGAATAGCATATGAATGCAACACTTGATAACATGCTTTAAAACACGTATTCCAGAAAGTGTATTGAAATACAATGCAGTTTGAATGATACGCCGGGCCCGGTGCATGCAAGACGAATGAATGATGCATGCATGCAAGCATAAGGTATGCTAAATGAAATATGCCCTAAACTGACCATCAAAAGCTGATAAGTGAAAGGGAGAAAGAAGTGGGGGTTGGAAGACATGCACACACATAGGCACCCTTATTACAACATTGTGCCCTTGCGATGGAGGGTCCAAATGAAAGAGAGCTAACTAGCTATGTTAATTAAGCTACTTATTACAAACCAAACTAATTAACTAACTATTCTAGCTAATTAATTACAACACAATAATTAATTAACAAATTAACTAATCATGGCAACTAACTAAGCATGGAAGGTATGTAAACTAGGTTGCCTCAGCCCTGCCTTGAACAATAAAGGATGCATACTCTCGGTAGCAGCCTCGAAATGCCTTCTGATTTGCTCTCTTGAGGCTCTGTCTGCAGGGTGTGCTTAAGAACTTGCTGCTGAAACTTACCAAACCAACTCTAAGGAATCCACCAGTGGCCTACCGGCCATGAGGAGTTACTGCCGGCCAAGAGTGGGCACTATTGGCCAATGTTGAAGCAGTGCCGGCCATCTCTGAGGCACTGTCGGCCACTGATGTGCTGTGACACCAAACTGCAATAGAGCACAAAACAGAGAAAATTGTGGGTCTCCCTAGGGCATGTGTATACTATGCCACCCCATATCACCTCAAAAAATCAAGGGAGAGGCATCATTGGATCCAAGACCATCAATCAAGCATGCAATGCTTGACGGCCAAAGATCCAATCTTGTACACATTCAATAAATGCAATGCAAACAAGACTCGAAATCCACTACCTCATCATGGATGATCAAAGGCAATGGAGACAAAGGGATTGGCTCACTTTCATCACTTTGAGTATGAAGTGGGCCAATCCACCTTGTGTTCAACATAACGTCCGGTTGAACATGATGCAATGCAAAATGCAACATGCTCATCTATCAATGCTAAGGTGGCATGCACAAGACTCTATCATGGAAGCAATGCATGCAAGACATGTTATGGAACCAAGAGCACTAAAAGCAAGTGAAGAACATTACACACGAGGCATGCACCACCAATCTCAAATGGTCAAACCAGCTATGGACAAGCATAAGATACTCCACAACAGTGGCCAAAACACACTAAAACTTAGGCACAAAAAGCAAGGAATGCACACTCAACTCATGGCTCGAAAGCGAGGCACAAAGCTCAACTCTCAAACACATTGAAAGAGTGATACATATGAGAGTATGACAGTGATTTATGCTCTGAAATCACATGCCAAATGATGGAATATTATTCAAACAACGCAAGTATAGTATGTAAGTGGCCCTAAAACTCAAGGCTGGTTAAGGCATTCACACAAGAGGCATGAAATACTTAGCCTAAACAATCAAACCAGCTCTGGACAGAGCTCAATCATGCCAAAGTAAAGGCCAAAGCATGCTGAAAAGGGAGCCCAAAAGCTTAGACAAGCATGCATACGCATTGGCTCACAAACAAGGCATAAGGTACATCTCTCAAAAGCATTGAAAGAGTGGAACATGTGAGAGTGTGACTACACCATACACACTAAAATTATGTGAGAAAAGAGGCCAAGGCATGCAATCATCACATTCAAAGCATGCTACAGACCTCAAACACAAAGCTAGTAAAGCCCAACTGCACTATAGCTATACAAAGCTAAGCATATATGACCAAGACCACTTAAAATAGACCTCAAGAATGTTAAATCAGTGGCAAAAATGTGCTGGAGCAAAGCTAACACATGCTAGAATGATGAACTAAAGCATGAAGCATGTTAGGCTAACAAGTATGATTGCACTACAACTATAAGATGCAAGCAACCAATGACCAAACCAACCAAAAAAAGAGTTATGGCTGGTCCAAAAAGTCACAAAATCATGCTTGAGCTAAGTCACAAAAGAGTAGGAAAGCATGCTCAAGTATGAGACCAACAAGGCAAGCAAGCAAAACAAGAGTAGAGGGGACCACACCCTCCCATTTTGGACCTCAAAACCACTTTTTCACCACTGAAATTCCTCTCAGTTTTAGTGGTAGAAAGGCCATGCAAAAGCTATTACAAAAGCTTCAAAGGATGGCTCAAATGCTTAACAAACAAGGCATACAAGGGGGTGAAACACCCCCAACTCCCACAAGGCCTCAAACAACCATTTTAAAAATTTAAAAATAAAGCTTTTTGTAGTTCACAACCAAGCCTAAAACAGCATGCAAAGGTGGCTAAAATGGTATACAAAAATAAGCTTAAAAGGGGAACATGCTCACTTGAAGAACAGCAGTAAGGCAGGTCTTCCTTTGAGCCAAAACCAGCCTTTTGAGCTCCAAACAAACCTTCAAGAACCTCAGCTCCAAGGTAGTGGTGTTTGACTAGGTGTTACTTTGCAAAAATGTGAAGAAAAACACACTTTAAGGCACTATTGAGCACAATATAGAGAGAGTGTGAGAATTCTATAGAGAGAGAGAGAGAGATTTTGTCTCTAAATTTTATGAACGCCTCTCAAGGGGGAGGGAGCTCCCCTTATACAGAGCAATGCGAACAAAAGCTTGCTTGACAAGCTTAAACTTGCCTCCATTCCTCCATACACGTGTATGGAGGATGGCTCAGTGAGCCACAACTGGCTCAAAATATCTAAAATAATATCTGTTGAAACACGGTCGCCGGCCGGCCATCAGTGGTGGCCGGCAGTGCCTCATTGATGGCCAGCAGGCCTCATCAATGGCTGGCATGGCTAAATTGATGGTCGGCATTGCCAAAAGAAGGCCGACAGTACACCACAAGAATCATGCTGAAAGGACCAACACATGGTCCAAAAATGGAGCAGAAAGGATACAGGGTTTGGAAAGCTCAAACCTGTGACGTTCTGCCCCGAAATTCGAGTACTCAACGAACAATCAAACTTGTCATCGGATGTGTCTGCAAGCATATCTAAGTCTTGAGGACGGTAAAAAATGGGGTGTCTACACTTTTGATTTATTTTCAATATAAATCATTTGCCTATTTAGATTAAATAAAATGGATAGAAAATGGATATTTTAGTCATTAAACTGAATAAAAAATAATATTTTAAACATTTTATATATACCTATATTGATTTTAATGACTAAAATATTCTTAATTTATCGATTTCACTAAACAAAAATAGACTAATAGTTTAGATTGAAAGCAAATAAAAATATTAGGATTTAAATTGACAAAGTTAAAAACTTATGATTTATTTTCTTACATAGTTCAAACTCTGAGGTTTTTTTTTTCCGTAATTGTCCCTATAATTTTTTATTTAACAAAATTAATAGAAAAATAAATTTCTTAACAACTCTTCTACACAATAATGAAATTACATAAATTGTTAATTAAAATATATTTCAAACATCATTATAAATTATCAATTGACTTGATGATTTATTAATAAAAGAGGTCATATGTTATACAACTAAAAACTTGAAGGAACATGATTGAAATAACGTGATGTAATTTTCAGAATTAAAGGAGGCAATTTTTATTTTAATCAAATCTCATGGATGTGTTTGTAATTTACCCTTAAAATTATAATGAATTCAATTTTATTTTTTTATTTTTTTAAAAATGAAATTTTTATTGATAAATCACATTTAAAAGTGTTCTAACCTAAGAAGTCCATGAATGAATTTTTTAACCCACTTAGTCCAATGTATTTATACTTTTATTCCATCAAGTACTTTTTCTTGATTTACACTATTTTCTTAGACTCTTATGCCCTTGTGTTTAATATTGATATTCAATGTTGGGAGAGGAGAGAGATGGGAAAGTACCACGACATAGGAAATTTCTTACATAAATTAAATAACATTGATGCTATTATTTTATATTATTATATAATGTGAATATATTTTTAATTAACAACACATTAAAAATAATGTGAACATTCTCTCTCATCTAATGTGAATATATTTTTAATTCACAACACATTAAAAATAATGTGAACATTCTCTCTCATCTGATGTGAACCTTAATATCACCTTTATCACAATATCATCTGATGTGAACATTTACATTCACGTCATCTGATGTGAACATTCACGTCATCATGTACAGTCACGTTTATGTTCAAATGAAAGTTGAGGCTTGTGGTTGTGTAATTTGATGGAATGCTGATGTGAACCTTAACATCACCTTTATCACAATGTTATCTGATGTGAATATTCACATTTATGTCATCTGATGTGAACATTCACATTCATGTCATCTTATGTGAATATTTACGTCATCACGTACCGTCAACATTTAGATGCATGGGAACTACCAAAACATAATGACAATCAATCAAGAAAGTTGTTTAATCTTTTTTGTGTGATATATATCAAAATTAAATAGCGGTGTGTAGTTAATGCATTTTGTTGGAGTGAAGATACGGGGAATAGGAATGGTCATGGGAACTACTAAAACATAATGACAATCAACATTAATGGGGGCATAAGAGATTGAGTGTTTTGATCTTCTTACCTCAAATATATTATATAAGGAAAAGGGGGTTTCTAACCCACAAGTCTTGTAAGAGCTCTAATATCTCAATCTTAATTTTCTAATTTTTTGATTTAAAAAAAATAAAAATAAAAAAAACCTCGGTGTAGACCGCCCGAACTCTGCTCCGCACACCCCCCTTTCGGAGAGGGCGCGGATTTGGTTCTTAGCTACTACAGTTCGGACTCCTATCACGGTTCTGAATATAATCTCACAAAGTGCAATTTAAGACTAATAAATCACCAAAGAGTCCAAATCTGACAAATCGTTTTGGAAAATCGATTTTAATCAAAAAGAGCCAAACATGGACTGCTATGCTAGATTTCATAGTCGCCACCTAAATATTTTTTTTTTGTGAAATTTTGGAAACCCTGACTCGTGCCAAAGGCCACGTGTCCGTCATCACCAAAGTTGCCTCAGCTCGGGAACTTGGGTACAAGAGGGGAAGGTCCTGAAATGAGCACCCCCGCTTGCCCGATCAAAAATCGGCCTCTACTAACATGATATGTTGTTTTTGAAAACACATGTGTTCTTATTTTGGTTTATTAGCTAACCTTACTACGTGATACGCACAACACACAAGTATAGACTAAATCACAAGAATTAAAACAAAACAGCTCATGTTTGTTTTTCGAAAAGTGGTTTGAAGTTGCTACCCTCGAGTAGGCTAAAGCATGGATTTGCCACCTTCAAGCGGGCTTAAAACCAGATTTGCCACAAACAAGTGAGCTTAAAATGCACATTTTGATGAATTGTTCCAATTCAAACATTGAAGCCTTCATCCACAGGCATTCATGCAGTTAATCACTTAAGCACGTTGCCTCATGGCAAGCATGCTATCATGGCAGTCACTTACACACATGCAAGGATGCTAAAGCATAAACACTTACAGTGTACTCCGAGCCAAAATAAAAGCTAATTAGAAATCAATGCATGATCCTAACTTTACAGAATGCCTAATGCAACACATGCAAAATGACATTAAATAGGCTTGGCTATCTAAGATGGCATATGAATGCAACACTTGATAACATGATGTGAAACAAGTATTCAAGTCGGTATATTGAAATACAATGCAGTTTGAATGATGCGCCGAGCCCAGTGCATGCAAGACAAATGAATGATGCACGCATGCAAGCATAAGGTACGCTAATTGAAATATGCCCTAATCTAACCACCAAAAGCTAATAAGTAAAAGGGAGAAAGACGTGGGGTAGGAAGACATGCATCACACACACGCACACTTATTACAAAATTATGCCCTCTCGACGGAGGATCCGAATGAATAAGTTAAGCTACATCTAAGCTAAGCTAGCTAACTAATCTAATAATCTAATTAGACTCATTATTACACAACACAAATTGAATGACTATCAAACCAATTACTAATTATTACAATACTTAACTAATCAACAAATTAACTAATTAAATTACAAATTGATGCTAACTAACAAGTAAGCATTAAACTAAAATGCTCCAGCTCTATTCGAAGAAGAAGAGGATGCATGCTCGGTTGCCGCCCCGAAAAGCTCTCTAGTTGCTCTCTTGAGGCTAAGCTTGCAGGGTGTCTTCTAGTGCTTACTGCTGAAACTTACCAAAAAAAAGTACTGGGAGTACACCAGTGGCCTACCGGCCATGAAAAGCTTCTGCCGACCCCCCTGCCGACCAAGGATGCACACTGCCGACCACAGATGAAGAGGTGCTGGCCAACAATGAGTGGGTGCCAGCCACTGGTGTGCTGTGACACCAAACTGCAATAGAGCACAAAACAGAGGAAATGGAGGGTCTCCCAAGAATATGTATGTGCTATGCCCCTCCATATTATCTCAAAACATCAAGGGGAAGGCATAATTGGATCCAAAACCATCAATCAAGCATCTCAATGCATGATGGCCAAAGGTCCAACACGTACAAATTCAATAAATGCATGACAAACAAGACACTTAGACCATCTCCTTATCATGAGAGATCAAAGACAATGGAGACCAAGGGAGATTGGCTCACTTCATCACTTCAAGTATGAAATGAGCTAATCCACCTTGTGTTCAACCCAACATCCGATTGAACACAATGCAGAGCAAGCAACATGACATGCAAACAACATGCTAATCTTGGAATTAAATGCAAGACTCTACCATGCAAACACTCATGCCCAACATGCTAGAATACTTAAGCATTTTAAATCTAGTGAAAGACACAACACTAGAATCATGCAATTGTAGACTCCCCATTTTTTACCGTCCTCAAGACTTGGACGTTATCGTTTGAACACTCAATGATCATCCATGTTTGTGTTCGTTTTGAGTTCTCAAAAGTCTCGGCTGCGCACCTTGCCTTAGGATCTCTCAACTTGACCGTTTCGTGCTTGGTTGAGGACCAAGGACTTGTGGTTTTTGCACCTAAGGGTAGGAAGTGGCTTGTTGGCCATCCCTCAACCCACCGGCCATGGCCTGAGGCCACCGACCTTGTTTTCTTGCCACCGGCCAAATGTATTGGCCGATCGACACTTTATTTGGTCGGCCAGTCCTGGTGTTGGTTGATCGGCCATTTTTGCTGGCTGAACCCTGTTCATCTGCTTTATACAGATATTTTATGCCAGATGGATTAGTTGGATTTGCCTCTTGGTTTAGCTTACTTTGGAAGCTTTGTTATTGAACTTCTATAAAGAGGGAGCTCCTCCTCCCTCCTCAAGGGTTCAAAAAAATGGCCTAGAGAGGATAGATATAGTTTTGTATCTATATTTCTTTGTTTAGTCTTGTTTTGTGACCTAAAGTGAGTTTTTGTCTTATTTTTGCACTTGAACACCTAGCATTACACCATCCTTTGGTTACTGAGGTACTAGAGGGTTGTTATTAGGGTTCTTGAGCTGTTTTTGATCAGAGAAACCTGCTGGAGCTTTGTTCTTGAAGAGGTTCTACAAGGGTGAGTTCCTTGCTTTAGATACCCCTTTCTTGCTTAAGCTTTAAGCCCATCTTGCTTATTGCTTTTAGCCCATTTGTCCTCATTTCCATTGCACTTTGGCCACTGTTTTGGGCATGGTTGAGGTCTATCCATTTTGGTTTAAGTCCATCCTTTGCATGTTGTTGCATGCTTGCCTTGCATGTTGTCGCATGCTTGTTGCATATTTAGTACCTTGCATGTTGTTGCATGCTAGTATGTTGCATGCTTATCCCTTTATGATGTTGTCACATGCTTGTCTCATTTTGTATGTTGTTGCATACTTGTCCACCTTTACATGCCTTGCATGCTTGAATGTTCATGTTGCATCTTGCATATTTGTTTAGCTTACATTGCATTTGGCATGCTTGTCACCATTAGCCTTGTATGGCATTGTCATTAATATGCTTATGTTGCATTGGATTTGCATCATGCTTGGGTTGCTTGCATGCTTAGGTTGCATAGCATTGTATGTGCATCCCTTGCCTTTTGATCAAACATGATAGAGGTTGGGGCCCCTTATGTGTTTTTGTGCACTTCATTTAATATTGAAATCGCACACTCGGCTCCTTTTGCCATCACGCATCAAAATGCGTGATTGATGGCTCGAGAGTCGAGCACTACACTCCTTTGAGCCTCAAACATCATAAGGAGGGTGGTCGTGCAAACATTGCCTTGTAAATGTATTGCCATGCTCTGTTTGTCCTCTGCTGCAGCAAAACAGCATTCTGCAGGAAGAAATGGCCAGTTGGCTACTTTCAGTGCCGATCGGCTAAGTATTGTTGGCCGAGAGCTTCATTTTTGGTCGATGACCAATTCCACATGGCCGGTGTTCCTATACCTTGGCCGGTGACATCCCACAGCACCTAGAAAGAGATTCAGAAGCATCCTTGAGACTTGCACAATTTTCAGAGGTGCAGAGCAGTGTAAACAGAGGCAGCATAAGCATGGCGATGGATTTCTTAGCGAAGTTGTCCGAGCATGCATGCATCCCTCTTTCCAAGGCCTCTTTACCGCTTTAGTAGCTTAATTAATTTGTTAAATTAGTTATGTGTTGTGTAATAATTAATTAGCTAGGGTAGTTAATTAATTAGTTGATTTGTATTATTCATTCGGACCCTCCATCAAGAGGGCGAACTTTGTAATAAGTGTGTGTGAGTGTGTGAATGTCTTCCAACCCCACGGCTTTCTCCCTTTTACTTACTTGCTTTCAGTGGTTAGTTTTAGGTCATGTTTCAATTAGCATTCCTATGCTCACATGTTTGCATCACTCATTTGTATTGCATGCACCGGGCTCGGCGCATCATACTAACTGCATAGTATTTCAATTCCAAGTTGAATACATGTATCGACTATTGCATTTCATATGCCATCTTAGAATAGCCGAGCCTATTGTTAGTTGCATTTTTCATGTGTTGCATTTGGCATCTTAACGTAGCTAGGATCATGGATTGATTACTAAATGGCTATTATTTTGGCTCCGAGTACTAGGTAAGCTTTTATGCATTACCATCTTGCATAAGTGTGAGTGTTAACATGACAGCATGATTGCCATGAGACTAACTGCTTATATGATATAACTGCCTGAATGCCTATGGGTGAAGGTTAAATTACTTGAATTGGAACAATTCATTGAAATATGACTTTTAAGCCCACTTGATTGTGGCAAAATCATGTTTTCTAAGCCCACTCGAGGTTGGAAAATCCACGTCTTAGCCTACTTGCGAGTAGCACCTTCAAACCATTTTCAAACAAACATGCGATGCTTTGTTCCAACTTAGGCGATCTAGTCTATACTTGTGTGTTGTGCGCATCACATAGTAAATCATGCTTAGTACATGCCGATCTTTGATCGGGCGAGCGGGGGTGCTCACAGATGACCTTCCCCAATCGTACCCAAGTTCCTGAGCCGAGGCAACTTTGGTGATGACGGACACGTGGTCTTAGGCATGAGTCAGGGTTTCTTAAATTGCCCCCAAAATAAAATATTTAGGTGGCGACTCTGTATCTGGCAAAGCAGTCCATGTTTGGCACTTCTTTCTTAAAAATCAGTTTACCAAAATGATTTGCCGGATTTGGACTCTTTGGTGATTTATCAATCTCACATTGCACATTATGAGATCAGATTAGGAACCGTGACAAATTGAGTCCGAACTGTTGTAGCATGAGGCCCTTGGGGTGCATCTACAGTTTCTGGTGACTCTGTTGGGGAATTAGAGAACTTGACTCGAACTCATGATATCTTTTTTTGATTACACTTATGTGTTTCTTTGCATTGCATTTGCATTGGTGCGCCTAGAACACCGTGTTTGCCATCTGCTATTCCTGAACGATTTGTCGGAGGTTGCGTGCCATAAGGCTGACCGGTTACGGGCTCTGCCACGACGGGAACACAAACCCCGATTTTACTGGGGCACCCTTTTTGACCATTCAACCTAGTGCATATCGGAAACTGTAGTGACCATTCCAAGCTAGGACAGGTTGCTTACCCAATTACAGGTTGTTTGAAACCACTGCGTGCGTAGTGAAACCCTAACTCCTGAAAAAATAGGACAGGGAAACCCTACCCCAACATAGGGGTGTTATGGCTCTCATTTGCTTGCTATGTGCTTTTAGAATGTACCTCTACAAGAATGCACGTATCAGTTTGCGAGTCTGGGTATCAAGCTTGCGGGCATCAATATTTTGAGAATCAATTATATTTGCGGGTATCAGATTAGGTTTCGGGACAGTAATTTGGGAAACAGTGATCAGTGGTTGAATACAGTTATTCAGCTATACTTATGTCTATTCCGGTGAAATTGGGCTGAGATGTTGCCTGTTTTCTCTTTCAGAGGGGGTTCAGAGATTCGATTTAGAGCAACCAGTGTTCTCCTTCACTAAGGCAAGGCAAAAAAAGGGCAGTTGGGGCTCACCGGCTCATCAGATTCATCAGACACCAGTCACATCCCCTCTGTTCAGCAGACCTGCGATGACACAGAATTCGGAGGAAATTGTGGTCATGGCAGCGGCACAAAACCAAGGAATCACAATACAGGGCGAGACCGACGTTGAAGTGCCGCACCCACCCAGGTCACTTGCCGCGCATCCGATCTGGGAACCCCAGTTGTTTCAAGCTCGTGAGCCAACCACATTTGAGTTAATGGGAATGATTGGCGACCTCTAGAGATCTGTGGCTGATCTGGCCTATGGAATGTCGGCTCCACCATCGACCATATTGTATGACGGGAACTTCATGCCGCAGGAGCCCCACTATTGGGCTGAATTATAATTGAGCTCAGACAACTTACCTGAAGTTGTCTCAAGCTCCGGCAATGACATGTCAACGACAGCGGGGCTTTGCACTGAAATAGCAACCCAAACCTTTCACCAAGCTGAGGCGAGTGATAAGGACAAGGCGAAGGTGGACACTGATCCCTATGAACAACTCCAGCAAGCTATTAAGGCCCTGAAAGCTGGGGGGTTGAATAAGCAACAAGTACTCGCAGTTGTGGCTAAGACTGCGGATGACATTTTCCCTGCTCAGACCGAGAGCAGTTCAAGCCAAAGGAAAAATCGGGATAGGGACCGTCGTGCCAGAACAGTTCCTTCCAATCCTAACCCTGCACCTGGAAAGGATCAGAGAGCCAAGGCAGCACCTGCCGATCCTTTTGCTAGTGCGTCCAACAAACGTCCACAGACTTCGAAGTACTTGCCCCGAGGTCACGGGGTCTTTCATGCCCTCTGCATGCCTTTGTCCAAGGCTCTTCAAATCCTCACTGAAAAAGGTCATCTCAAACCTCTTGAGCCTCGGCCTCTCCCAAGTAATCTCCCTCTCTCACATGATGCTACCCAGTACAGTACGTACCATCAATAGACTGGTCACACCACCGACAACTACTTCCGACTTCGCCATGAAGTACAGGATCTGTTCGACGACGGGGTCATCCTCCCACCGAGCTCAGCAAAGTCTGTCATCACCGGGTTGGTAGACTTCAAAGATAATACAAGTATGTGATCAAGGGTTGATCCACCTGCGGGTGTCGCTCACTTTACTCCAGATGTGGCGTATGGCATGCACTATTTTGAGCATTTGCGAATGCTAGTTTTTGTACTTTCTAACTTGAGTATTCAGTCGGTTTTGTTGTCTTATATTTAGTCAGTCTTTTCTTGCTTTGTCAGTCGGGTCTGTCTTGTTTTATCGATTCAGTCCGGTTGTACAAGAGTCAAGTGATTCCGGGGGTGTTATCTCGGATATCACTGTTTTGTTTCGTATTTGTCTTTTTTCTTTCTTTTGAGTCTATTTCTGCCTTGAAGCCAGTTGTGCCAACAGATCTGATTGAAACAGTAGTGGTTTTTCATGTTTTGTGCTTATTGCTACTTTGAGCCCGTTTTGCCAACAAGTTTGAATGAAGCGACAGTGCTTTTCACCTACTTCTTCTGTGCCTCAAAATCATTGCATTGACCTAAGTTTTTCAAAAGTTTTTTTCTAACATTGTGACGAAAACAAAGAGGAAGGACTTCGTCGGGATTTCCAAATTTTGATCATTTGAGAGAAAGAAAGGCATGCTAAGCCCTTAATGAATGAAATCATGCTTGTTAGTGTGAGTACTGAGAAGGATCCTGGCTTGATCTAGATTGGTTCTACATTGTCTTCAGCGCGAGCGATTTGTCGCTTTCTTAAAAGATTTCAAAAAATGTTTTGCGTAGTCCTGCAAAGACCTGTGTGGAATCGCTCTTAAGATTGTACAACATAGGATCATTCTTAGCCTCGAGACTCGACCCCTTGCTTTCAAACCTTGAACTCGGATTCAGAATGTTCAACGGTTAACCACGATGTGAGGCTTGTATGGCCAGATCAAAAGCAACCCTTGGACTAGGGGCAAGAAGGTCGGATATGATCAAAAGGAAGCTTGCAAAGCTAGATCAGAAGCACCCCAAGAACTAGGGGCACAAAAAATGCCATATGCGCTCGAAGAGTCAAAGATGAGTCTTTTCTGCAAACCAGGGAAGACTGGCAAGAATGCCAAATCCCAGAAGGGAAGAAAGAAGAAAGTTTTGTTGAAGGACGATCGGGTTCCTATCCGCAACACTAGGGGCAATCCAGCCCCATTGGATGGGCTCCTACATTATCAGCAAATAGCAGCCATTCTCCTAGATTCAGATGGCTTCGAGATCTTAAAACCATTTGACATGGACAAAGCTACGCTTTTACCCTTGAGAGGCTCGCTGGGCCGAAAACCTGAAAGGGTGACCCAGGCAAAAGTTAAAGCAAGAAAAAAAAAAGAAAAAAAATGAAGAAAAATAAATAAAAGAATCTTGAAAAGATTGAAGAGAAGAAATGAAAAGAAAAGAAAAATTGAGCTCGCAAAGTTGAAAACTCGGAAGGGCGGCCTTGGCAAAAGTTAGAGCGCAAAAGTAGAGGTTAATACTCGAGTGTACCTTAAACCAAAACTACGTAAGGCTTGATTCTCATGCTTGGGATACGTAGGCAACTTCATTCTGAAGTCCAGCCATAAACACTTCCAAATCAATTGTGTCCATGTAATGGTTCAGACCATCTTTGTCTTCGCTGTATCTGAGAGTTCGGTTGTAATCGTTACTTTGAGAACTGATTACAGTGTGCTGCGGCGCTATCCAAACAAGGGGCAACTTTCCGTTGCCATGCAGTGCCGTTTAGACAAGGGGCAATTTTCCATTGCTTCCGATTCTAGGTTGTGCATCTCAAGAATAGGTTTTGTGCTCGTTGAGCAATGGCCATTTACAAAAACAGTTTTTGAGAATTTTTATTGAGGTTGACTAATTTTCTCGAAAATTATTCCATTTTTCTAAAGCTGGACCTTTTCTTGGACCCAAAAAGGAAAATTTTCAGTGGCCACAATCCAACTTGCATGATTTTGAATCAGAAAAGTTAAACAAGTGTGCTAATCTAACTCTCATAATGGTCAAAATTGTTTTAGTAGAAAGCAAAAAACAAAAAATGGTCAAAATGATGAACTAGGGGCACAGTTGAGTTAGGTGTTCTGTCTTTTCCCCATTGTCAACATACTTGCCAGAAAGGGCACTCTACCTACTAGAAAGGGCACTCTACCTGCCAGAAAAGGGCACAACTGAAGCCAAGAACAAAGGGCTGAAAGCTCTCTCATCCTCCGAGCAACGAGGTATCAACCCAAGTGCGAAGCACGAATTGGAATGGATAAGGATATTCCACTCCCTCATCTGGACACATTTGATCATGTCCAAACTCCCCAGTAGAGCATCGTCAACCGATGTTAGCTGCAAATTTGCTGCACACCCAGTTGTAGCACAACCCCACTGTGAGAAAGTTCACTGTTGTGAGTAGAAGAAAGAGAATCTAGCAGAATGCTAGGGGCATGAGCCCGCAACTTCCTGTTCATCCATCAACCACCCAGGGGAGGGATGAAAAATGAGAGATTGAAGAATAGAGAGATGTGCGATGAGAGAAAAAGTGGGAAAAGGGCTTTTTCAGAAAAATAGAGATTGAGTGCCAGAGTGATGTGAGAATCACAAATGAGAAAGGGTGGGAAACCATACCCGGAGAAACTAGCCCCTCGCGACTGAGTGATCTCTCACCTTTGTAATACGTCTAAGTGTCGTGTTTGTTGTGTCGTTTGTCTCGATTCTTGTTTTGAGTCATTTTGAGTGTTACTTGATCTGTTTAGGTTGTTTACCTTTTGATTTTCTTTGTTGAGTCGTTTTGACTGCGGTCAGTTGTAGGCTTAATACCCGGTTGAGGACCCCTTTCCCAGTTCAATTTCAAAAATAAATTGTTTTGTGCTCAGATTGCTGTGTCATTCTCCACATTTATGCAAAACAAGATTCTTTCCTTCATAAACCGCAGGGTTCAACCCAGGTCATGTGAGAACAGTTGAACAAGGACCTATCTGAAGCTATATAGGTTCCGGACTGCAAAGCAAAAGAAAAAAGGGAAAATCTGGAACATCTCAGTGTGTTTCAACTCCAGCAGATTTCGAGACTGTGTCCCAGGTACATCTTGTCAGGCCTCGCCTTTCTCTGGAGTATGAGTGTATCTCGACCCCAAGTGTAAGCCTGCTTCAAGTCAGAATGGCAGTCCAAGAAGCACCTATGGTTTTCACATGCAGATGTTATCTTTTGCCATTATAAATATGGTGTACCCTTTTGAGCTGAGTGTGTTGCAAAGCCCTCCGAGGGATAAATCGAAGGCACCAAAGTACATGTTTGATGCCCCTCCAACTGCATAGAATGTGCACTTTCATCTACACTTCTGTTGCACGCGTGCCGCACATCGTTATGATTCACGCATAGAATATGCTTTCAATGTTGCATATAATATGCTTGTCTATTGCGTAAAATGTGCTTACTTTCAATTTTGTATAGAATATGCTTTACTTGTCTCATGCAAAAAACAAAAAACAAAATGCGTGTTTGCTTATCGAGTTGTTGCTCATTCGTTTATCGAGTTGTTGCTCATTTGTTTATTGAGTTATTGCTCATTTGTCTATTGAGTTGTTGCTCATGCATGAAATGTACAAATGTAACACTTTTTGAACAAAACAACTGTTTCATTTCATCATGTCTTTTGCAAAAAGTACACAATTTTGAGGAAAGTAAAACCTGCCTGTGGCAGCACA
Source organism: Camellia sinensis (assembly GCF_004153795.1). Lineage (NCBI taxonomy): Eukaryota > Viridiplantae > Streptophyta > Magnoliopsida > Ericales > Theaceae > Camellia > Camellia sinensis. The sequence continues at coordinate 1,646,872 of NW_021026753.1, read as the reverse complement.
ATGTGCTCAATCTACCAGCAAGAAAAGAAAAGTAAAGCATAAAAGAGGAGAAAAACAACAAAATGTCTGAACAAAGCAAAAAGAAGAAAAACAACAGAAAGTCTGGATCAACATCAGTGGTCACAAGTACGGGAGTCGGTCCTGGTCCTCTTCCTGGACGAGGGTCCAGGATCATCACCGCCATCTCTGTAGTCAGAGTCTAAGCTGTCTCCGGCCTCACCCTGGGACGACGCCGCCTCCTCATCAGAGTTATTAGGGGAGGGCTCTCATGAACTGCTCTCAGCACAGGTGCACCTGTATCTGCCTCGGCTGTGGATAGTCATCCCCCGCCTGGCTTCCCCTCCTCCTCGAGTAGGAACAGATGGTCCAGCTGGAGCACCTCCCGCAGCTGCAATCTAGAACGGGGCCTGAAGAGGACAAATGGAAAATGCATCAGTCATGCTACGCAAAATAGTATATGAATGTTGTGAGCAGTAAATCAGTACATAATGCAGTGTATGAGCACAGTGTATGAATGTCGTGAGCAACGTTGTGAGCGGTATGTGGGTTACAGTGTATCAGTGCCGTGAGTGCTGTGTATCAAGTGCCGTGTTGATAGTGTGATACATCAGATTATGTATGAAATAGATTAGGCAGAGTTCGAGACTGCGGTAGAAAGAACCTACCGGGATATTGTAGATGGTCAACAAGCTGATGTACCGCTGCATCATCCCCACCGCTGAGGCTGTCAACTCCAGGGACTGGCGAGTGTACTCGACGGAAGCCTACGAAAGTGTTAAAGTCGTTAGTATTCTGCGGGATATCAAATGAATTGAAATGACTGTACAGAATGCAAAGTCTAGCAATACATACCGGGGTCGAGCCATAGACTCCGACAAGCTCATAATCAGCCGGATGAGGAGCGAAGGGAATCTGATAAGTCTCTCCACCCTGTCCTCGGCATGTGATCGTCGTGGGCAGCTCTGGCCATCCACCTCCCTGCCCTCTCCGGGACCGACTCCTGCCTCGGGCCGGAGGTGCCCTCGGTTCCCCCACTCCCGCTACTGGCGCCGCTGGTTTCTCTCGCTCTGCTCGACGAGCACCAGTCAAAGGCCGCATGATATAAGCCTGGATGTACTCAGCGTAGTCACCCTTGTCTCTAAAGCCCTCAGAGTCCTAGCCGACGGTGTAATCCATCATCTCCTCAAAGGTATACCTCTCGGTATGCCTCATATGGGTGGGAGGCGGCCTTGGGACTACCTACTCCGGTAAGCCGAGGGCCTGCCGCAAGAAGCGCTCACCCAAGTACCAAGCGCGGCAGACTGGGCCCTCTAGCAGAACTCTGAAATGGGTAGTCTCTCGAGCACCGGCATACCGCTCCGAATTGCGTCAGGCAACGGAGCCCAAGGCTGCCAGGTGATCTACAAACAAAACACAGTTTGTTATCTACTGATATTGAAAGTACGATATAAAGTGAAGCTTAAAATAAACTGAAATGTTTGACATACCTCGGCTGCGGTGATGGTGTCAAAGTAGTGGTGGAAGAACATGAAGGACTCCCGTGGCCTCCGCTCGCATCTCACATCAAAGCGGTGAGAAAATGAAACATGGGGGGCATCTCCTCATCCGGCACTGGGGCAAGCCTAGGAAAGTAGGCATACACCCACAACTACAGAATGCAACAGAGCAGACATGAGTATACAGATAAAGCAGAGTGCAGTACGTGCAGTGTATTGTGCAGTATGTGCATTGTACAACCAGTGTAAAGCAGATTGCATGCGCGCAGTGTGTGTGATGTACAGATAATAAAAAACAGAATTGAAAAGACCGAAAAGGGAACATGTACCTCCCAGGCTTGCCAGTAGCCTCCAAGCAACTGCCCGCTGAGGCTGGAGGATGTTCTCATATATCCGTAAAGAGTGGCCAAGCCTGCGCCACCCCAGTCATAGCGGCAGATCCGTGTCACGTCCACTAATGCGCTCAGCAGAGAGAGGGCGACGGTGTTCGCTCGGTCGGCGAAGAGTGTGGTCCCCAGTAGGAACATAACGAAGCCATGGGCATACTACTCCTCCTCCCCCGAATAGCAGGCGCCTCGACCCGGAAGTGATCCTCGAACCACGAGTACCTCACAAATCCTGCCCGGGCAAGAGGTGGCTGAGTGCCGAGCAAATATAGCTGAGCGGCGTCCCACTCGTCCATGTCTGTATCAAAGGGGATCAGATCACCCCCTACTCCGATGCCTGTGAGCATGAAGAAGTCCAAGAGAGTCATCGTCATCTCCCCGGTGGCAGAAAGGTGGAAGAAGTTAGTAGTGTCCCACCACCTCTCCACCAGAGCAGCAAGAAGGGGCCTACTCAAAGTGAGGTATGAGAGTCCCATGCAGAAGGTCCCAAAGCCAGCTCGGTCGACAATATGACGGACCGCATCGGGTAGCTCCATGTACCAACCTCGGGCGGCAGTGTTCCCATACCCCCGGAAGGCATGGGAATCTCCCTGTGTTCAAAACAAACTGTTGTGAAGCAGTGTTAGAAATACAGTGTTCAATGCGCTCAGAATTGATGAAAATGCAGTGTGCGTGCATGTGTCCGAGTCTACACAAATATTAGGTGTGGGTGTGCTCACAGTGAACTGCAGCATATGATGTATCAGTATGTTTGAATTGTTCAGTTAAGAATGGAGTGTGTGTGCATGAGTTCATATTTAAACAGATATTGGATGTGGGTGTGCTCACAGTGAACTACAGCATATGATGTATCAGTATGTTTGAATTGTTTAGTTGAAAATGCAGTGTGCCTGCATGTGTCCGAGTCTACATAGATATTGGGTGTGGGTGTGCTCACAGTGGACTACAGCATATGATGTATCAGTATGTTTGAATTGTTCAGTTGAGAATGCAGTGTGTGTGCATGTGTTCAGATTTAAACAGATATTGGGTGTGGGTGTGCTCACAGTGAACTACAGCATGTGATGTATCAGTGTGTCTGAGTTAAGCAGTTCAAAAGCATAATTGACTATTGCAATTATGTGTTCTACATTGTAGAAAATGAAACAGACGATGAATATACCTCAGCGGCGCCATAAGACAGATGTGACTTTGGCTCGCGCAGTAGAAGCTCTAGTGGCGCACCTCGTGCATAGCTCCGGAAGTGGCGAAGGCTGTCAGGAGGGAGCACATGTATCGCTGGCCTGTAGGTCGCCGGATCAAATGATCGAACGCGAAGCGGTAGGAGCTCGACCTCGGGGTCCACGTCTATCTCTAGGGGAGTCCCGCCCTGTGGAATGTCGTCAGCCATCTCAGAAAGAGTGCGAAAATGGCCGAAAATGTGTAAAATGGGCCAAAATGCCAAAAGTCAACTGAAAAGTCAACCCCGAGAGGGTGGAAAATGGGAGAAAAGGTCGGAGTTTAAGGAAAGGCATGAAGACCGAGGAAAACTTGGGGAAAACAAGCCCCAAGTGGTGGAAACCAAGGAAAAGTCACCAAAACCGAGTTTTGTTCGATTCTAAGTGTGCGAAACGGGGAGGGTTTCGCGAATCAAGCGACGAAAAGGGCCCAAAAATCAAGGAAAAACGAGGATTGAAGGTTGGAAAATCACCTAGAGAGAGAGAGAAGGGATTTTCAAGCTAGGAGGAAGTGAAAATATAGGGTTTGAGGCCCTATATTTACAGACCCATGGCAAAATGTCAAAACTGCCCCGACATAGCCATTTTTGGCCGGTCGGCCAAATTGTTGGCTGGTCGGCTAAATATTTGGCTAATTGTCTTATTTGATGGCCGATGGATAGCCAGTGGCCTCTCCTTGTGGCCGGTGCACCTCCTACACCCTTGTTTGGGTCAACTATGATGTTTGGGACCTTCATTCCTCAAGACAATGCAAGAAAATGCATTTTTGAAGCTCAACTGGCTTCCGTGTTCGCCTCGAATCGTGTCTTCTGTGTGCGATGCTCGGTAACGCGCAAGGCGTATCCTTTTGTATCTTGCGAGATTCGGAAATTGCTTTAAATACCTTGCATTACAATGTTTTGTCTTGCTTGTGATAATCACCACCGCTTGCATTGTTATGCACAACTCTATGCGTTGTAGAGCACACCACACTTGCATTGTTATGAACATCCCTTATGCGTTGCCACGCACGTCATGCTCACATTGTCATGCACATCCTGTGGGTCGCATTGTCGTACACCCCTTCATCCGCGTTGTTTCGCATGTCCCATTTGCATCATCATACACCTTATCATATTATATGCATTGTCATGCATTTCAGTTCATGCATTGCCATGCATATCCCACATGCATTGTCATGCATTTCAGTTTATGCATTGTCGTGCATTTCAGTTCATGCATTGTCATGCATTTTAGTTCATGTATTGCCATGCATATCCCACATGCATTGTCATGCATTTCAGCTCATGCATTGTTATGCATTTCAGTTCATGCATTGCCATGCATATCCCACATGCATTGCCATGCATTTCAGTTCATGGATTGCCATGCATTGTCATGCATTTCAATTCGTGCATTGTCGTGCATTTCGGTTCGAGCATAGCCATGCATTTCAGTTCAAGCATTGTCATGCCCATTACATGCATTGTCATGCATCCCCCCATGCGTTGTATCGCACATTTATACACATTGTACACGTTGTCGCGTGTGCTTTACTTACATGTGTTCAAGTTTCTCTTATTTCACACATTGTACACGTTGTCGCGTGTGCTTTACTTATATGTGTTCAAGTTTCTCATATTTCACACATTGTACACGTTGTCGCGTGTGCTTTACTTATATGTGTTCAAGTTTCTCTTATTTCACACATTGTACACGTTGTCGCGTGTGCTTTACTTACATCTGTTCAAGTTTCTCTTATTATACACATTGTACACGTTGTCGCGTGTGCTTTACTTACATGTGTTCAAGTTTCTCTAATTCCACACATTGTACACGTTGTCGCGTGTGCTTTACTTACATGTGTTCAAGTTTCTCATATTTCACACATTGTACACGTTGTCGCATGTGCTTTACTTACATGTGCTCAAGTTTCTCTTATTATACACATTGTATACGTTGTCGCGTATGCTTTACTTACATGTATACATTATTTTTCTTACTTCACACATTGTATGCGTTGTTGCGTGTGCTTTACTTACATGTGTACATTTCATTCCTTGCTATACACATTGTATACGTTGTCGCGTATGCTTTACTCACATGTTTACATTGTTTTTCTTGCTTCACACATTGTATGCGTTGTCGCGCGTGCTTTACTTACATGTGTTTGTGCCCTTCCTAGCATTTTTATGCTTGTTTCAAATTGCATTGTTATGCATCCTACTCGGCTTGCGTTGTCACGCATGCCCTCCTCGCATCCATTCTGCATTGTTATGTGTCGTACTTAGGTTGCATTGTCTTGCACCCCCCTCACTTGCGTTGTCACACACTTTTCACTTGCATTGCTATGGATGTTTCTAACAATATTGTAATTGTTAAGTTTTCTTTCTTTTTCAGGCACGATATTGTATGTACGGTTTATTTGAAGCTGGCGAGACCAGACGAACCGCACGGTATTGTATTCTCCGCGTGAGACGTAGCGAGCATTGTATAATTCTCTTACATCCTTTCTGCATGAAATGTAGTTAAATTTTGTATGTGCTTGCTTAAAACTGTTGCATGATATGCTTCGTTATAGCATTATTTGCATGATCATAAGTTATGCTCGGCTTTGTGCATTGTTTTTGCATCTTGCCCCTGCCTTCGGGTGCATATCTTTATCTGTATTTTGTATGCTTTGTCTAAATCTTCGGCCTTGTCAAAAATGGGTCGTCTCTGGGCTTTAACATTCACCCCCGTCATTGTTATGACTTTCGAGTTCTGTCAAAGAGGGGCAATTGTAGACACCCCATTTTTGATCGTCCTCAAGACTTGGACGTCATCGTTTGAACACTCGATGATCATCCATGTTTGTGTTCATTTTGAGTTCTTGGAAGTCTCGACTGCGCGCCTTGCCTTAGGATCTCTCAACTTGACTGTTTCGTGCTTGGTTGAGGACCAAGGACTTGTGGTTTTTGCACCTAAGGGTAAGAAGTGGCTTGTTGGCCATCCCTCAACCCACCGGCCATGGCCTGAGGCCACTGGCCTTGTTTCTTGCCACCGGCCAAATGTATTAGACGATCGGCATTTTATTTGGTCAGCTGGCCCTTGTGTTGGTCGATTGGCCATTTTTGCTGGCCGAACCCTGTTCATCTGCTTTATGCAGATATTTTATGCCAGCTGGATTAGCTGGCATGCACATTTGCTCCCCTCCATACACGTGTATGGAGGGATTTGCCTCTTGGCTTAGCTTGGTTTGGAAGCTTTGTTATTGAACTTCTATAAAGAGGGAGCTCCTCCTCCCTCCTCAAGGGTTCAGAAAAATGGCCTAGAGAGGATAGATATAGTTTTGTATCTATATTTCTTTGTTTAGTCTTGTTTTGTGACCTAAAGTGAGTTTTTGTCTTACTTTTGCACTTGAACACCTAGCATTACACCATCCTTGGGTTACTTAGGTACTAGAGGGTTGTTATTAGGGTTCTTGGGCTATTTTTGATTAGAGAAACCTGCTGGAGCTTTGTTCTTGAAGAGGTTCTACAAGGGTGAGTTCCTTGCTTTAGATACCCCTTTCTTGCTTAAGCTTTTAGCCTATCTTGCTTATTGTTTTAAGCTTGGTATATAACTGATAAAAGTTCTATTTTCACTTGCTTTAGAACTTTGTTTAAGGTCCTTTTGAGGTTTGGGGTTGTTTACCCCCCCCCCTCTCATCTCCCCTTTAAGGCCTTGTTTTAGGCCATCCATTTTGGCCTCTCTACCACTGAAATCCACAGGATTTTCAGTGGTGAAGAGGTGGTTTTGAGGTCTTAAATAGGAGAGGGTCATCCCCTCTCCTTGTTGTCTTGAATGCTTGCATAAATAGCTTGTGTTGGTGGCTTGTATGCTTAGCTTGCTTTAGCTTTATTTTAGTATGTATTAGGCTTTTTTTTGCCCTACTACATCTCAGTTTCAAGTTGGTTTAGACATACCATGCATGCTTTGTATACTTGTCTTGTAATCCCATGATTTGCCTTAACATGCACCATGTTGCAACATGTCTTTTTAGCATGATTTTGGCTCAACTTCATGAAGCTTCCAGCTTTGTTTTAACATGCTAAAGCTCTGATTTTGGTTTTTTTGGTCGTCCATGACTTGCTTTATATAGCCACAATGTAATCTAGCTTGTAGGCTTTGAGTGTTGAATCCTTTGACATGCTTTACTTGGGCCATTTCAGTGGTTTGGCATCACTTGTTATGTTATTTCAGTCCATATAGTATGCTCAAATACTTGCATTTACCACCTATTCCATGCTTTGGATAGTTTGTGTGTTATGCCTCATGAGCGTGTCATTGTGTATGCCACCACGCCTAGGCATTTGGGATGCCATCTAAATGGGATTTTGGGCCCGTTTTAGCATGTCATATCTCTGATTTTGGTCGCTTGAATCATGCCATGTTTGGTTGTCTTAGGTGTAGTGTAACACATCTTTCGTATCCTTGCATGTCTTATGTTGTTGCCCCTTGTTTTAGCTTGTTTTGGCTTCGGTCATTGCATATTTCAGGCTCACTTTGGTATGCCTTAGGACTGTTTTAGGTTATGCTTGTCATATGCTCTTTGTCTTGTGTAGCTTTGGTTCATGTCCCTTCACTAATCTTAGGCTTTAAGCCTTGTGCATGCTATGATCATGATTCGTCTATGTGATTTGGCATCACTTCTAGCATTATTTCAGAGCATGTAATGTTGTCACATTTGCATGCTTTTCATTCCTTTTAAGTGTTCTTGAAAGTTGCCTTTTATGCCTTAGTCTTTAGGCCAATTGGCATGTATGTTTGTATGTGCATTTGTTCTCATTTCCATTGCACTTTGGCCACTGTTTTGGGCATGGCTGAGGTCTGTCCATTTTGGTTTAAGTCCATCCTTTGCATATTGTTGCATGCTTGCCTTGCATGTTGTCGCATGCTTGTTGCATATTTAGTACATTGCATGTTGTTGCATGCTAGTATGTTGCATGCTTGTTGCATACTTATCCCTTTATCATGTTGTCACATGCTTGTCTCATTTTGTATGTTGTTGCATACTTGTCCACCTTTGCATGCCTTGCATGCTTGAATGTTTATGTTGCATCTTCCATACTTGTTTAGGTTACATTGCATTTGGCATGCTTGTCACCATTAGCCTTGTATGGCATTGTCACTAATATGCTTATGTTACATTGGATTTGCATCATGCTTGGGTTGCTTGCATGCTTGCTTGCATGCTTAGGTTGCATAGCATTGTATGTGCATCCCTTGCCTCTTGATCAAGCATGATAGAGGTTGGGGCCCCTTATGTGTTTTTGTGCACTTCATTTGATATTGAAATTGCACACTCGGCTCTTTTGGCCATCATGCATCGAAATACATGATTGATGGCTCGAGAGTCGAGCACTACACTCCTTTGAGCCTCAAACATGATAAGGAGGGCAGTTGTGCAAACATTGCCTTGCAAATGTATTGCCATTCTCTGTTTGTCCTCTGCTGCAGCAAAACAGCATTCTGTAAGAAGAAATGGCCGATCGGCTACTTTCAGTGCCGATCAGCTAAGTATTGCTGGCCGAGAGCTTCATTTTTGGTCGATGACCAATTCCACATGGCCGGTGTTCCTATACCTTGGCCGGTGACATCCCACAGCACCTAGAAAGTGATTCAGAAGCATCCTTGAGACTTGCATAGTTTTCAGAGGTGCAGAGCAGTGTAAACAGACGCAGCATAGGCATGGCGATAGATTTCTGAGCGAAGCCGTTCGAGCATGCATGCATCCCTCTTTCCAAGGACTCTTTACCACTTTAGTAGCTTAATTAATTTGTTTAATTAGTTAAGTGTTGTGTAATAATTAATTAGCTAGGGTAGTTAATTAATTAGTTGATTTGTATTATTCATTCGGACCCTCCGTCAAGAGGGCGAACTTTGTAATAAGTGTGTGTGAGTGTGTGAATGTCTTCCAACCCCATATCTTTCTCCCTTTTACTTACTTGCTTTCAGTGGTTAGTTTTAGGTCATGTTTCAATTAGCATTCCTATGCTCACATGTTTGCATCATTCATTTGTATTGCATGCACCGGGCTCGGCGCATCATACTAACTGCATAGTATTTCAATTCCAAGTTGTATACATGTATCAACTATTGCATTTCATATGTCATCTTAGAATAGCCGAGCCTATTTTTAGTTGGATTTTGCATGTGTTGCATTAGGCATCTTAACATAGCTAGGATCTTGCTTTGATTACTAACTGGCTATTGTTTTGGCTCGGAGTACTAGGTAAGCTTTTATGCCTTAGCATCTTGCATGAGTGTGAGTGTTAACATGACAGCATGCTTGCCATGAGGTTAACTGCTTATATGATATAACTGCTTGAATGCCTGTGGGTGAAGGTCAGATTACTTGAATTGGAATAATTCATTGAAATGCGAGTTTTAAGCCCACTTGATTGTGGCAAAATCATGTTTTCTAAGCCCACTCGAGGGTGGCAAATCCACGTCTTAGCCTACTTGCGAGTAGCACCTTCAAACCATTTTCAAACAAACATGCGATGCTTTGTTCCAACTTAGGCGATCTAGTCTATACTTGTGTGTTGTGCACATCACATAGTAAATCTAGCTAATTAATCGGAATAAGAGCACATGTGTTTTCAAAAACAAGATATCATTCTTAGTACAGGCCGATCTTTGATCGGGCGAGCAGGGGTTGTCATAGATGACCTTCCTCAATCATACCCAAGTTCCCGAGCCGAGGCAACTTTGGTGATGACAGATACGTGGCCTTAGGCACGAGTCAGGGTTTCCTAAATTCTCCCCAGAATAAAATATTTAGGTAGCGACTCTGTATCTGGCAAAGCAGTCTATGTTTGGCACTTCTTTCTTAAAAATCAGTTTTTCAAAACGATTTGCCGGATTTAGACTCTTTGGTGGTTTATCAATCTCACATTGCACATTGTGAGATCAGATTAGGAACCGTGACAAATTGAGTCCGAACTGCAGCAGCATGAGGCCCTCGGGGCGCGTCTACAGCAATGTAGTGCTCAATGGATTGATCCCGTCCCAAATAGAGTTCATGCATGCCAAGACAGTAGTTGAGATGCTCTAAAATGCTAGCATTGAAAGCAAGAAAATGTGTGCTCATGCATTGGCCTATGAACAAGGCATAATGGCACAACTCTTAAAAGCCCTCAAAGAGTGAAAGAAGTGAGAACATGACACGTGTATATGCTCTAAAATAACATGTTAAATGATGCCATGACATGCAACTATCACAAGTATGGCATGCTATGATGCTCAAAACTCAAGATTGGCTAAGGCACTTGCACCATAGCCATATCAAGCAAGCCTCAAAGGACTGGGATGACTCAAAATAGTCCTAAAACATTTCATAATAAGGCCAAAAACATGCTTGAACATAGCCAACATATGCTAGAATAAAAGGCCAAAACAACAAGTATGCTAGGCCAATGAGCATGATTACACTACAAATGTAAGAAGAAAATGAGGGATGCTCTAACCAACCAAAAACAGAGTTGTATCCTGGCAAAATAAGACCAAAAACACATTGAGATGGTAGCCCAAAAGCTTAGGCAAGCATACATGCCAATTGGCTCATGATTGAGGCATAAAGCATAACCCTCCAAAAGCATTGAAAGAGTGAAGCATGGGAGAGTATGACCACACTTCATTCACTGAAATCATGTGAGAAAAGAGGCTAATTCATGCAAACACTCAAGTAAAGCATGCTAGAGACTTTGAAACTCAAAGCTAGTGAGCAGGATTTGCACTATGGCCATACAAAGCAAGCCTCACATGGCCAAGACCACTTAAAACAGAGCTTAAGCATGTTAAAATATGAGTAAAGCCTACTAGAGTGGAGCCAAAACATGCTAGAATGGTGGTTTAAAGCATAAAGCATGTTAGGCTAGGAAGGAGGATTGTACTACAAGTACATGAAGCATACAACAAGTGATCACACCAACCAAAAACAGAGTTATAACATGTTAGAAACGTCACAAAAACATGCTAAGATAGAGCCTCAAGAAGGTAGAAAAACATGCCAAGGTGTTAAGCCAACAACATATGCAAACAAAGCACAAGGGGGGGACCACCCCCATCCATTTTGGACCTCAAAACACACTTTCCACCACTAAAATTCCTCTGGAATTCAGTGGTGAAAAGGTCAAACCAAGGTGGTCTTAAAGGCCTCAAAAGATGACACTAAGCAAAGAAAAATAGGCCACCAAGGGGGGTAGACCACCCCTAACTCAAACAAAGCCTCAAACAAACATCTTAAGCACTTAAAAAAAAGGCTTTTTGTAGTTGAAATCTAGGCCTAAATTAACATGCAAGGATGGCCAGAGACTTAAGCAAAACAAAGCTTAAAATGGGCTAGTCCCTTACCCTTGAAGAACAATGGCAAGACGGCAACTTCAGCCACAATTTTTGAACCAAAACCATTCCAAAGTCCTCAAAACAAGCTTCAAGGTGCCTCAGCTCCAAAGCAAAGGTGTTTAACTAGGTGTTTGTGTGCAAAAGTGTGAAGAAATAGCACTTTTGAGCACAAAATAGCACAAATATGGAGACAGCGAGAGAGAGAGAGAGAGAGAGAGAGAGAGAGAGAGAGAGAGAGAGATAGAGAATTCTAGAGACAGAGATATTTTTTTGTGTCTAAAATTTCTGAACTCCTCAAGAAGAGGGAGAAAGCTCCCCTTTTATAAGCAATGCAAGCCAAAAGGGTTGCTCAATCCATCCATACACATGTATGGAGGATAGATCAGTGAGCCACAGCTGGCTCAAAATATCCAAAAGATATCTGTTGAAATCAAGGCAATCTGCCGGCCATCAGTGGTGGCCGGCAGTGCCCCCATTGATGGCCGGCAGGGCCTATCAATGGCCAGCAGGGCAGAGTGGATGGCTGGCAGTGCCAAACCAAGGCCGACAAGGCATCACAAGAACCAATAAGGAAGGACCAAGACATGGTCCAAAAAATGGGCAAAAATGATGTAGGGTTTGGAAAGCTCAAACCCGTGACATTCTGCCGTGAAATGCGAGTATTCGGCAAGCAAACAAGCTTGCCACTGGATATACTTGCATGAACATCCAAGTCTTCAGGACGGTCAAAAATAGGGTGTCCACACTTAGCATTTATTGATTTCTCTCAACTCACAAGCCTTTTTGACTTCTCTCATAGTTATTGTAATACTCTTTTCAACTTTTCCCATATACTATGGTTAATTATGGGATTGTTAAATTATTTTTTATAAAAAATCTAAAAAAAATAAATTGTATATTAAAAACATATCCAAAACAAATATAAATATCTATATCTATATCTATATATATATTATCTATCTATCTATGTATTATATAAGGAAAAAGGTAGTTTTTAACCCACAAGTATTGTGGAAGTTCCAATATCTCAATCTTAATTTTCTAATTTTTTGATTAAAAAAAAAAGTCTCAGCATTTATTAACTTCTTCCAACCTACAAGCCTTTTGGGGGATTTGGTCAAAACCTCTTCGTAATAAAACTTTAATACATTAAAGACAAGCATAAAACAATTTCTTGAAATGTCCAACATATGATTATTATCAAAATATTAAATTTTAATATAATATAACTTTTGATGTATATGTCAAATTGTAATAAAATTAATATTTTTAGACTTCTCTCATCAAGATCTATCAAATAAGATCCATATTGACTATGAAATTTTTGTCAAAAAAAAAAAATTATTACCTCTGACAGTAACATATTACTCTGTCAATATTGTCCAAGAAAAAAAAATTTGTCCTTAATTATGTATTTTCTCCTTAGGAGGTTTCTGAATCAAACTAAATTGGGCTGTCATTTTCACTAAATAAGGGTCCAATGAAGGGGTTTAGGCTAAATTTTTCAAGCCATTTTGACTTCTCTTATATCTACTGTCGCACACTTTTCAATTTCTCTTATACACTATGGTTAGTGATGAGATTGTTAAATTATTTTTATAAAAAAATCTAAAAAATTAATCTGTATATTAAAAAAATATCTATAACAAATATAAATTTTTATTAAAAAATAACAAGTTGCAATTGTAGAAAAAAAGAGAAAAAAATTACACTATGCATTTCATTAATAATGCTAAAAAATGTGCTTAGTGTTTGTGTGAAGACTTAACACGTATCCACTCTCCAATTATCAAGTGAATATAGATGAAATCAAATATCTCAGTTTTAATAGCTAACAAATATTAGAAGCTCGACCATTGAAGCCTAATAACTATTGATTAATAGAATTCAGCAATTGAAATGTCTCAAACCATATCTTTTTATCTTCTCAAATGTTTACTTTTTTTGGTTCATACATTCAGTTTAATATTGATAGAGAATTGGACGTGTGGAAAATTGAGAGACATTAAAATTATATATAGAGTTACGTAATTGTTGTGATGAAAAATAAATGTTGTCTTCTTATTCTATGGCAATTTATCTGGTTATACCTTCAATTAAAATATCCTGTGTGTTTATATATTTTTAAATTTCAAATTAAAACTATAGTAAATTTATGTAAGGATAATTGCTACTCACATTTTTTTTACATAATGTAAAATATTATATCGACTACATTTTTCACGTTTATTTTTTTAAGTATTTATATAGAAGTAAAAAAATGTCGCTAGAGATAAATTTTTCTTTAATTTAGTTATAAATGTTGCCCATACATTATTTTTAAATTTTGAATAAAAAAAAACATAAAATAATTAATTGAAGATATGTTGCATTTATTATATTTACTTTTTTATGTGCAAAAAAAAAAAAAAGACATTTAAAAATCACAATTCACATATATATAAATAATTGCAAACACAACTTATGCATAGCACGGTTGATACACTAGTAGGATTTAATGGAATAGTCAAAAAGAATATGGATTGAATGGAATAAAACTCTTAGAAAGGGGATTTATAAAAAAAAAAAAAAAAAAAACTCCCAAAAAAAATTAAACAATTTTTGCAATTATTTTAGAATTAATTACACTTCCTTACCTTTTTGAAATCATTTTATTTTCTTTTTAATTCTTTAAAAAATCAATAAACTCCCTTACCCACTAACACCGTCAAATAATATACGAAATTTACTGTAATACCCTAAATTGTATTCTTTTGCTTTTCCACTATGCTTTTTTACCCTTCAATTGAAACATGGGTAATGTTAAGTTTTATAAAAGAAATATCATGAAAAATTATCTTATGTGGTAAATAACAAAATAAGAAAAATTGTTTCCCTTTATGTAATTATATTTTAATTTTGAAATCTTAATTTACAATAATATAGATTTAATTTTATTTTATAGTACCCTGTGACTTGTATGTCATAAAAATAGTTGAATACTGTATGAATCATTAATTTTCACCGTACTAGCCACACTTCTTTTTCTGTTTAGATAGGAACTAGCCACATTTTTATTAAAACACACATCTATATCCATTTAAATCTACTGTGTAAGCTAAAAAAAAAAAAAAAAACCTTTAGTTAAAAAAAAAAAAACTTACTGTGTAAAATCACAATTCTTATGTAAATCCAACAATTTTGCACACACATCACCATCAGCTCCACTATAAATCAACATCACACTATTCGCACACATAGCAATGCCAACGCCACTGCAATAAAGTTTGGGGAAATATTACATCAGTAGATTAAAATAAAATTATAAATCAATAAAAAAGTTTATATATATTAATAATTAAAATTATAAATTATTTTATAAATTTGTATTTTTTTTCTCCTTCCATCACTCGAATGTAATTTGCCATAAAGTTTTGGTCATTGTATTATTCACATCAATGGATATTGTACTAATATGACACTCTGTAGACTGGTTGCTTGTTTCATAGGATTGAGGAGTGGTATTCAATAAATTTATTTATTCATCGTTTAGTTAATTTAGTAAAGATCAAACTAATAGTTAAATTGGCATCATTTCTAACTAAATAGTCTAGAGACTAACAATGCATTCTATTGCAGTTCGCTTTTATCCAGTCCATCCAAACAAACACCCTTAATAGGACTGTAATATCATGCAGTCTAGCACGTCTGTTCTATGTTGTGTATTGCAGTTCAATGCTCATAGGGAGTCAATATATGAAAAGCTTATTTTCATCGCTTAGTTCCCAACAATATGTGCCCTGTGGTTGTAGAAGGGCATGCGTTGTACAATAGTGTTTTTGCAGAGTGCTGCGTTATTTTTTTATCCAAGGAACATATTTTCAAACTCATTGTCAACCCAATTAAAGAAATAGAAAAGTGTATTCAATAATATGTTAAAATACAATACAATGAAGGCCTATATATATTGGCAAGGAAGAGTGGTGAACAGGAAATAAAATCCTAATATGGAAATAATACATATTCCTATATAATATACATATGTATATATATATACAAAATATATTTGCTAACAGCCTCCCTCAAACTTAAGATGGTTTCAAGGAGATCAACTGGAGTTTGGAAAGTAACTCATTCAAACAACCAGGAAGATGGGTTTTAGTAAGCAAATTAGCAATTTGAGCAACAAAAGAAACAAACTGGAGCTGGATAATGCTGCTAATAACATGCTGATGAATGAAATCATAGTCAATCTCAATGTGTTTGGTACGATCATCAAGTCACAATGAAGAGGAGTAGCAGTGGAATGAAGTACACCCATGTTCTCAAGTAACCAACAAAGCCATAAAAGTTCCTGAGTGGTGTCAGCAAGGGCACAATATTATGCCTCAGTACTTGTGAGGCCCCTGAAATATGTATTATCTTTAAAGACCTTAATGTTTGAATTATTTTCTTAAAGCCCTTCGGTTACTTGAATTAATTCAAATCTTGTCAGTTAGCATTACTATTTTTATTTTTATCAAAACAGGAATTACCCTAGCCGGATTAGGTTCCCTAACCTAATTTAATTCAACATAAGTTACATGAATTTAATACCAAACCCTCACTCTTTATTTAAATTCAAAATTTCCCCAAAAACTAGTACTTGTACCCTTGTACCATGAGTACCATCAATCAAGTGAGATATATATATATACACCTTGAGAAGTGTGCCCTAGAGCCTAAATTGATTAAAAAAATAGCCCCTTCACCCTTCCTTAGGGCCAACCATTCTAGGAGGAGATGAGGAGCCAATTTTCAAAGTTTATCACCATGAAATTCTAGAAAAACCACAAACCTAGTACCCTAGACCTAGGATGATAATTCCAATACTAGTTCCATTTCAACTAAATGTTGCCTAAACCTATGAGTAAGCCCCCCCAAATCACTCATATTCCTTTAAACTTTAAACAAATCCTAACCTTTCCATCTATTTCCAACTAATGGACTTTTAGGACTTTTTACATCAAAAATTGTCTATAAATACCAACATTCCCTAGCTTGGCAAGCACAAACAACACACTCACACACACATTCGGCTAGAGGAGAGGGAGGAGAGCAAGAGGGAGGAAGAAGAGAGCCTTCTTGTTCAAAGCTTAGCAAGTAAGCCACAATACAACCTTCTCTTTCATTTTCCTTTTCAAATACCTGTTTCTAAGGGTTCTAAATATTGTTTTCAGATATTTTATTGATGATTTACTTGTGTTAAAAATGCTAAGAATTGAGTATTGATTCTATCTCTCCTGTATTTTTCCCATTTCGGCACAAAACCATCTTTTTTCATACCAATCTCTCAACTTTCCAAAGGCACACTTTCAAGAAAATTTCCTGAGTTTAATATATGTTAGTTAGCATGTTTTCATCATAAAATAAATGAAAATTTTCCCTTGGCGGAACCCTTTCCTCATAAATCTTCTTGTTTTGGGCATTTTACCTTAGAATCTGTTTTTGCAGCCCACTTTCAAAAATTCTAGAAAAATGTATAAAATTATTCTGGACCTCTATTTTATTTCAAAATCTTCCTTAAGGAGTTATCTTTCAATTAAAATTGGTTTCATAGAAAAAAAGTGAGTGGTTTGCAAGAAAATCAAATTTTCGTAACGATCGATAAATCTAGACAGCGCTGGTATGTTTTCTAAATAACTTAAAATCTAGAAAGACTATCCCATTGCCAAAATATGTTCTAGAAACTAGATCAAATTCTCTACGAGCCATAGGAAGGCCGAGTCCGGTGAAAGATCTAAAATAGTCCTTTCATTTTAATCTTTATGCGATACTAAATCTGGAAATTGTGTTATGTGTGGATGTTTTATGCCCTTGAGTTCATGAGATTGCTTATTAGCTTATGATCATATCTTGGCATAATATTATATGTGTTGTGGTTATGTTATTTACCTTTTTCATCTTATGAATGCATGCTTATATGGATATTGTTGTCTTGTAAGTTGGACTAACCTTGATTTAAAACATTTAATTCAACGGGAAACCTAATAGGGAGGGTATTGGATTTTCGAACACTTGAGTAATGAAAATATGAGAATATGTGATGTACGGTTTGTTGGGATGCGTTCCCTATTTGGAAGTTAAAGTCTTGCGCAAGTGGTTTTCGGGACCCTTGAACGGAGCGGTTGTATTCAAACCCTAGGTGGTTTGGTGTGAGGAGGGATTCGGGCAAGGCCCTATTTTACCGTCTCTTTTGAGGCCCTGTGGTTGGCGCTACACAGTATATAACCGTTGGTAGGCATCCGAGGTTAGTTCTGCAACAAAGCAGCAAAAGAGGGGGCATACTGAATAATCTGCGTCCGATTCTTGTGGTCGGGAGGACAAAATCTCTTTGGGAGATTTCTAGTTTACTAACATCCAACTTAGCTCTTTATTTATTTGAATATCATGTTTACTACTTGATGTTAAAATTGTGACTGTGTATTGGACTGGGAAAAGAGACGGGGTGAATGTGTGTTTACTGGGCATTCAAAGCTCACGACGTGTTATGCCAGGTGACGAAGCGGAACTCATAGCTGGAGACGACGAGCCTGAAACTTTCGAAGACTTTTGGCTTTCTTAGGGAAGCTAGAAATTTCTTTTTGATATTTTGTAAGACTCACGTGAAGATTTAAACTTTCTTTTGGATGTAATGTAATGGAACAAGCTTTTGATTTAAGTATATTTGTGGTTGTTATATATTTATATTCTGTATGAACCTTATCGTTGCTTATGAGACCTTGTGTCAATACCTTTCAAGATCTGTCAAAAGGGCAATGCGCTACATAAGACAGCTGGACTTAGAAGGGAGGCTAATTTGACTCCTCCGGCGATCTGGGATCTTACTTGGTTATTAACCATAGGACTGATTAGTGACTCTCCCTTGACTGCAACCAATAGTGTAAAATTGGGGCGTCACAGTACTGGACCTGGAGACAACAATTTGCTTCTTACTTTGCCAAGAAATCAATGAACGTCCAATAAATAAACAATAACCAGTAATAGTGTAGACACCCCATTTTGACCAACTCTAAGATTTGGACGCTTTCTTTTGATTATCCAATGATGAAATTCAGAATATGTTTTTCAAAAACTCCTCAATAAGAGAGATAGAGTTTGAGCTTTCTTCACAACTTTAAGCCTATTTTGGTCAAGTATTTGAGCCTCATTGGACACCCGGAGCAAAGTTGGACTGAACGAAAGTGAAACAATGTCAAAGCAAAGTGAAACGAACTTTTTCTCCTCTAGCCAATCGACCACCCCACAAACAGTTTGCCTAGATTTTTGTGTTGGTTTGGGTAGGCACTTCCCAAACCCATTTTTTGACCTATTTATGCATTGAATGCATGTATACTCATCCTCTATTGATAGTGTTTCATCAATAGAAGCTAATGCTCCACTTTTGTCTTCCATTAGGTCCATTTGTGCTGCATTTGCTTTATTATCTTCCCTAATGCTCCATTAATCTTTCACTTTTTCGTCCACCATTTCTCCACTTACATGCCTATATGAATACATCAGATTGTTGAGAGGAGAAGGGGGATAGATTGAGGAGAGAAGGTTAGAGATATAGGGAAAAAGGGTTTAAGCTTTGAATTCAAGAGTTAGCCAAAATTGAGTGTTAATTGTGATCTTCCATTTCTCAAGCTATACACTATATCTCATCTTCTATTACAAAAAGTCATCCAAGTCATGTTATTGTAGTTAAATTCTAGAGCTTTGATCAAAGAGAGAGTAGTCCTTGTGATGTTCCAAGTGATCATTTCCTACACTTGTCCAAAGCTACCTTGGAAGCTCAAATTCCAAGCTCTTGAATTGAGGATTAAGAGCACAATTCACAACCTTGAGAATGATCAAGAGGAGGTTTGGAAATTAAGAAGGTCAATCTTTTTTTCAAGGTAAATTTTTAATTCTTTCATTTTCTTGCACTTTCTATCTTATATTTGTTTTTCTTGTTTTAGTTTCATTTGTTGTAATCTTGCACTTTCTATCTTATATTTTCTTCTCTTGTTTTAGTTCCATATTAGTTTTGTTGTAATCTTGCACTTTCTATTTTGTATTCATTTTTCTTGTTTTAGTTTGATATTAGTTTTGTTTTTATTTTATTTTATTTGTAATCTAACCAGAAGTGGTTAGTTGAGCCACCTATATATTCCTTGTTTGTTCTTTTCTTGGTGTTGCAACAAGATAGGTTTTGCTAGGCCTAGTTAGCCGAGGCCGGGCAGCTAACTTTTTTTGGATACAACTGAGTATCCTTTCGGTGTTGATCATAACAAGTTCCTGTGGTCTTCAAGGCCCATGAAGTTTCTATTTTATTTTCTTTTGAGTGTTTTTTGAGGCTTATTTATTTATTTATTTATTTGGCAATATTTTTCCTCTCTCATTTGATTTGTAATTATTCTTTCAAGTGTTGTAATAATTCCCCTTCTCGCTTCTCTCTATCCCATTCTTTTACTTTTTTTCCTTATTTGTTCATAAGGATCATATTTTGATTTTTCATCTTATCTATGCTTTGCATCCATGTTTTATGCATCTTGATTCGGCTTAGTTTGCATATGTGGATTTAATCAACTCCTATGTGATTATGTATGCTATCTTCTTGAAATGATTCACATGTCATATCTTAGAAACCAAATCTTTACTTACATCTCATGCGTGAATTGCATTAGGATTTTGTATATAAGATCATGCATATTTCCCTAACTTTGTTTTGTAGCTTTTCGCAGGATGTCGGTAAACATGAAAGTTTTTTTGGTTTAGCATCCTGCTTGTGTGTATTTTGTTTACTATGTTTAAGCATCTTACCATGTGGTTACTTGCTTACTTGATATAACTATATGAATGTCGGTGGATGGAGGTTGTGTTGCTTAATTTGAAATGATGTTGATTTTTCATGTTTGAAAGCTCAATTTCTTTGATTTGTACACCTTGAAAAACTCTTTCAAACTACATGAAATCAAGTTGTTCCAAAGTGGGTGGTGTAGTCTACACTTTTATGCTTCACAAAATAAATTGTAGGATTTATTTAATAACCGGAATATGAACATATAAAGTTAATAAAACTCATATCATTGTTTAGTAGAGGGCGATCTTTGATCGGGTGAGCAGGGGGTGCTCAATTAATGACCTTTTTCTCTCATACCTATGGTTCCGAGCCAAACATCTTTGGTTACAACGAACAATGGCATTGGTACGAGTCACAGGTTTCCTAATTTTTCCAAAATATTTGGTGGCAACTCTAAGATCTGGTGATGCAGTCCATTTCTGGCAATGGTTTTGCAATAAAATGGATTTTCTATAAAAGTTTCCAAATCTAGACTCTCATCTATGTTTCACATTGCACTCGTGAGACTAGATCAAAGAAATCAAGGGTCCAAACTATTTAACGTGCACAGGTAGCCCCTGGGCGCTGTTACAAGTAGAGAAACGATCAGTGGGATCGCCGGTTGTAGACGTCCCTGAACGCCCCGGGGGGAAGGACCCCCGTTCTATTTGTTTTGGGTTCACTACAGTTCGGACTCTCAAATCGTCACGGTTCTTAATCTGAACCAAAGAGTCCAAATCTGGCAAATCGTTTTGGAAAATAGATTTTTAGAAAAGAAGTGCCAAACATGGACTGCTTTGCCAGATACAGAGTCGCCACCTAAATATTTTTTATGGGGGAATTTAGAAAACCCTGACTCGTTTGCCTAAGGCCACGTGTCCATCATCACCAAAGTTGCCTCGGCTCGGGAACTTGGGTTCGATCGGGAAAGGTCAACTATGAGCACCTCCTCTCGCCCGATCCGAAGATCGGCCTCTACTAACCATGATATCTAATTTTGAAAACGTTAAGCATTCTTATACTGGTTATTAGCCTAGAATTACTATGTGATGCGCACAGCACACAAGTATAGATTAAATTGTCTAAGTCGGAACAAAGCATCGCATTTCCGTTTGTTTGGAAAAAGGTTTGAATTTTGCTACTCGCGAGTAGACTAAAATACAGATTTCGATGAATTATCCCAATTCAAACAATCCAACCTTCACCCACAGGCATTCATGCAGTTATATCGCATAAGCATATAGTCACATGGTAAGCATGCTATCATGTTAATATTCACACTCATGCGAGATGCTAAAGCATAAATACTTACATCGTACTCCGTGCCAAAATAGTGAACTAGTTAGTAATAATATACATGATCCTAATTCATGTTAAGGTGGCTAATGTATCTCATACAAAATGTCACTAGAATAGGCTCGGCTAATCTATGAATGGCATGTGAGATGCGACAGATAGCATGTATTCAAGTTTGATTTGAAATACTATGCAGTTAATATCATGCGCCGAGCCCGGTGCATGCAATACTGATGAATGATGCACACATGCATAGCATAAGGATGCTAAATTAAATATGCCCTAGTACTGACCATCAAAGCAGGTAAGTAAAATGGAGAAAGAAATGGGGGTTGGAAGACATGCACATACGCACCTACACTTATTACAAATTTGCCCTCGCTCGGAGGGACCGAAAGAATAATTCAATTTAACTAACTATCAAGCTAACTAAATATTACAAACAATTAACTAGTTAAGAAAATGAACTAAGCTAATTAAGCAATAAAAGAAGCCTCGGGAAGATGGCCCAATGTATGCGCGCTCGGTTCCGCTCGGAAACCCACCACCATGCACAAGTTTACCTCTGTTTCCCCTGCTCTGCTCCTCTGAAAATTGCACAACTCCCAAGGTATGCTCCATGGACACTGTGGATCGCCACCGACCTAGTGGAAACCCCACCATCCATGTCCGGATGGTCATCGACCATTTGTTGAGCTCTCGGCCATAAATATTTGGTCGGTCGGCAGTATAGATGGCCGGCCGGCCAAAGCTTCCCTTGTAGACCCTCTTCAAAAATGGAAGACCAGCAGCCTCCTTAGGTTCAAAACAGCTCCAAAACTCTGAAAATGACTCTATAGCACCTCAGTAACCAAGGTAAGGTGTAACACTAGGTGTTTGAATGCAAAACTAAGAACAAACACACACTAAGGCAAAGAGAGGGAGATATAGAGATAGGATAGATACACTATGACCTAACCCCAGTTCAGAGCTCTCTCTGGAAAAAAATGTTGTAACCCTAATGGAGGGAGAAGAGGCTCCCTCTTATAGAGCTCACTCTTGCAAGGCTTCTCAAGTAAGCTAGTCAAGTGGGAGATCCCTCCATGCATGGAGGGGAGCAAAGTGGGTGCCAGCTATCACAGCTGGCACAAAATATCTGCCAAAAGCCGATGCAGAGTGATCGGCCAGCTAAAAATGTAATTTGACCAAAATAGATGGCCGACCGATCATCTAGAGTGCCGACCGACCAAATATTTGGCCGATGGCAACAAAACCCAGCCGGTGGCCTCAAGCCATGGCCGGTGATGTGCGGGAATGGCCAACAAACCATTCCTTGCCCTTCAAAGGCAAAACACAAGTGTTTGGTGCAAAACCAAACACAAAACAGTCGAGTCGAGAGATCCTGAGGCAAGGCGCATGGCCGAGACCTCCGGGAACTCAAGACAAACACAAACATGGATGATCACCGAGTGTTCAAACGGTGACGTCCAAGTCTTAAGGGCGGTCAAAAATGGGGTGTCTACAGTTACCCCTCTTTGACAGAACTTGAAAGTCATAAAAATGACGGGAGTGAATGTCAAGGCCCAGAGACGACCCATTTTTGACAAGGCCGAAGACTTAGACAAAGCATACAAGCAACAGACAAAGATATGCGCCCGAGGGCAGGGGCAAAATGCAAGACAATGCACAAAGCCAATCGTAACTTATGATCATGTAAGAAACATAGGGACGTATCCCGGTGTTTCGGAAAGGTATAAGCATTGAAACGTATTCCAAATGCTCTTAACCAAAGAAGGAGAAACATAGGGACATATCCTGGTGTCTCGGAAAGAGAGAGAAACATAGGGACGTATCCCAGTGTTTCAGAGTGGTTCAAGCACCGAAACGTATTCCAAATGCTCTTAACCAAATAGGGAGAAACATAGGGACGTATCCTAGTGTTTCGGAAAGGTATAAGCATTAGAACGTATTCCAAATGCTCTTAACCAAAAGGGGAGAAACATAGGGACATATCCCAGTGTTTCAGAGAGGTAGAGAAACATAGGGACGTATCTCGGTGTTTCAGAATGAGAAGAGAAAACATAGAAACGTATCCCGGTGTTTTAGAAAGGAAGGAGAAACATAGGGACGTATCCTAGTATTTCGGAAAAGAAGAAGAAACATAGGGACGTATCCCGGTATTTCAGAAAAGAAGAAGAAACATAGGGACGTGTCCCGGTGTTTCGGAAGGAATGAGAAACATAGGGACGTATCCCGGTGTTTCGGAAAAGAAGAAGAAACATAGGGACGTGTCCCGGTGTTTCGGAAAGGAATGGGAAACATAGGGACATATCCCAGTGGTTAGGGACGTATCCCGG
Organism: Camellia sinensis; assembly: GCF_004153795.1. NCBI lineage: Eukaryota > Viridiplantae > Streptophyta > Magnoliopsida > Ericales > Theaceae > Camellia > Camellia sinensis. The sequence goes on along the minus strand of NW_021026753.1, from coordinate 1,622,968 downwards.
TGGTTAGGGACGTAACGCGGTGGCTAGGGACGTATCCCAATGTTTAGAAACAAATGAGAGTGCAAAACAATGCAATTGAAAGGGTGCATAACAAAGCGAGTGGAATGCGTGTAACAACGCAAGTGAAGTGTGCATAACAATGCAACTAGAACCATGCATAACAATGCAAGTGAAGTGTGCATAACAATGCGATTGAAACGTGCATAACAATGCAAGTAGAACGTGCGTGACAGCGCATGTTAGAGATGTGCAAAACAATGCAATACAGGTACACAAGATAGTGCGAGTGAGGTGCACAAAAGAAGTGCGATAAGATGCATTTTCTATGCAAGTATGAGGGCATTTTCTATGCAATCATGGAAAGCATATTCTTTGCGGAATCGAAAGCAAGCATATTCTATGCATGAGTCATAATGATGCGCGGCACGCATGCAACAAAGTGTATATGAAAGTGCACATCCTATGCAATAGAGGGGCATCAAACATGTACTTCAGTACCTCCGATTTACCTCTCGGAGGACTTGGCAGCACGCTCAGCTCAAAAGAGGACACCCTGTTTATATTGGCGAGAGATAACATCTGCTGCTGCTTTAATTGCCATTCTGACTTGAAGCAGGCTTAAGCTTGGAGTAGAGGCACACTCATTCTTCAGAGTACTGACAAGGCCTGAAGAGGTACATTCGGAGTACAATCACGGAATTTGCTGAAGGTGAAACATAATCAGATGCTTCGGTTTTCCCTTTTTCTTTTGCTTTGCAGCCTGGAACCTATATAGCTTCAGATGGGTCCTTGTTCTACTGTTCTCCCATGACCTGGGTTGAACCCTGCAGTTTTATGAAAGAACGAATCTTGTTTTGCACTGATGTGGAGAACGACACGGCACTCGAAGCGCAAAACGATTTTATTTTTGAAATAGAGAGATGAGTTCTTGACCGGGATATTGAGCCTACGACTGAACACAGCGCACTACGACTCAACAACGGAAAACAAAAGGTAAACAATCTAAACACACTGAGTAACACTCGAAACGACTCAAAACAAGAAACGAGAGAAAACAAAAAGACACGACACTCAGACGTGCACAGGGAGCCTGTTTCTCCGGGTATTGTTTCCCACCCTTACTCACTTGTGATTCTCATATCACTTGGCACTCAATCTCTAGTTTTCTGCAAAAGCCTTTTTCTCATTTTTTTTCTCTCAACGCACACCTCTCTATTCTTCAATCTCTCATTTTTTATCCCTCCCTTGGGTGGTTGATGGATAAACAGAAAGTTGCGGGCTCTTGCCCCTAACATTCTGCTAGATTCTCTTTCTTCTGCTCACAACAGTGAACTTCCCCCACAGAGGGGTTGCGATGCGGCTGGATGTGCAGCAGATCTGCAATTGACATTGGTTGATGATCCTTTACTGGGGAGTTTGGACGTGATCAGATCTGTCCAGATGAGGAAGTGGAATATCTTGATCCATTCTAGTTCGTGCTTCATACTTGGCTTAATACCTCGTTGCTTGGAGGATGTGAGAGCTTTCTGCCCTTTTGCGGTCAGCTTCAGTGGTGCCCTTTTCCGGCAGGTAGAGTGCCCTTTCTGGCAAGTATAGTGCCCTTTCGGGCAAGTATGTTGACAACGGGGAAAAGACAGAACACCTGACTCAACTGTGCCCCTAGTTCATCATTTTGACCATTTTTTGTTTTTGGTTTTCTACTAAAACAATTTTGATCAACATGAGAGTTAGATTAACATGCTTGTTCGATTTTCTGATTTAAAATCATGCAAGTTAGGTTATGAGCACTGAAAATTTTCCCTTTTTTCGGTCCAAGAAATGGTCTAGTTTTGGGAAAAAAATGGGATAATTTTCGAGAGAATTCGTCAACCTCAGTAAAAATTCTTAAAAACTGTTTTTGCAAATCAGCCGCTGCTCAACGAACACGGAACCTACTTTTGAGATGCGCAACCTCAGATCCATAACAATGGAAAATTGCCCCTTGCTCGAAGAGAGCTGCACCGCAACGGAAAGTTGCCACTTGTTTGAATGGCACCGCAGCGCATTGAATGGTAACGGAAAGTTGCCCTCTTGTTTGGATAGCACCATAGCACACTGCAATCAGTCCTCAGAGTGACGATCACAACCGAACTCTCGAATATAGAGAAGGCAAAGGCGATCAAAAACCATTACATGGACACAATCAATTGTAGAAGTGTTTGCGGCTGGACTTCAGAATGAAGTTGCCTACGTATCCCAAGCATGGGAATCAAGCCTTACGTAGTTCGGGGTTAAGGTATACTCGGATATTAACCTCTCCTTTTACGCTCTAACTTTTGCCAAGGCCGCCCTTCCGGGTTTTCAACCTTGCGAGCCTTGTTTTTCTTTTCATTTTCAATTCTTTTCATTTTTTTTCATCTTTTCTTTTCTTTTTTCCTTTTCTTTTTTCATCTTTTCTGCATTCTTTGCATCTTTTCTCTTTTTCTCTTTTTTTTTTCTTCTCCCTTTTTTTTTCTTGCTCTAACTTTTGCCTGGGTCGCCCTTCTGGGTCTTCGGCCCAACGAGCCTCTCAAGGGTAAAAGTGTAGCTTTGTCCATGTTAAATGGTTTTGAGATCCCAAAGTCATCTGAATCCAGGAGAATGGCTGTTGTTCGCTGACGATGCAGGAGTCCATCCAATGGGAGGCTGAATTTGCCCCTAGTGTTGTCGATCGGAACTCAGTTTTTCTTCAGCAATACTTTCTTCTTTCCTCCCTCTGGGATTTGGCATTCTTGCCGACCTTCTTTGATTTGTGGAATGATCCATCTTCGGCTCTTCAAGCACATTTGAAATTCTTTGCCCCTAGTTCCAGGGGTGCTTCTGATCTAGCTTTGCAAGCTTCTTTCGATGACATCTGGTCTTCTTGATCTGACTTTCTTGCCTCTTGTTCGAGGGCTGCTTTGAATCTGGCCACACAGGCCTCACGTTGTAGTTGACCATTGAACATTCTGAATTTAAGTCCAAGGTTTGACAATAAGAGGTCGAGTCTTGAGGCTGAGAGTGATCTTAGGCTACACAATCTTAAGAGCGATTCCACACAGGTCTTCGCAAGATTGCGCAAAATATTTTTTTGAAATCTTTTAAGAAAGCGACAAATCGCTCGCGCTGAAGATAGTGCAGAACCAATCTGGATCAAGTCAGGATCCTTCTCAATACTCACATTAACAAGCACGATCTCGATCATTAAGGGCTTAGCATGCCTCTCTTTCTCTCAATTGATCAAATTTTGCAAAACCCGAGAAATTCCTTCCTCTTCGTTTTTATCACAATGTTTCGAAAAAAGTTTTGGAAAACTTAGGTCGATGCAATGAATTCATGGCACAGAAAAAACACAGCTTCTAGTCAAATACTGCCATCTCATTTAGAATTTCTGGCACAACTGGTACACGACAGAAGCAAACACAAGAGTGTGAAAATCACTGTTGTTCTATTCAGATCTGTTGGCGTAACTGGCTCCAAGGCAGAAACAGACTCAAAAGAAAGCAAAAAGATAAACACAAAACAAGCAAGTGATGTCCGAGGTAACACCCCCGAAATCACCTGACTCTAACAAAACAGGACTGACTTGATACAACAAGACAGACCCGACGGACTCAATATGAAAAGAGTGACTCTATACAACGGGACAGACTCTAAACGACATAGCAAAACTGACTCAATACCCGAGTCAGAAAGTACAAAAACCAGCGTTCACAAATGCTCAAAACAGTGCGTGCCATACGCCACATCTGGAGTAAAATGAGTGCCGCCCGTAGGTGGTTCATCCCCTAATCATATAGTCACATTATCCCCCACAAGTTCACTGATCAAGTGTCGATAGACTTTGCAAGACCCGGTGCGGAAATGACCTCGTTGTCAATCAGATTTTGTTTCTCGTGACGAAGACGGACGCAACTGTCAGTGTCATGATTGGTTTGTTGATGGAAAGCACAGTACTTATCCGGGTCGTGCTTTGCAGGGAGAGGGTTGGGTAGAGGCCGTTGTTCTAACGGTTTCAGATGTCCTTTCCTGAGTAAGACCCCTAGGGCTTTAGACAAAGGCATATAGAGTGGGGTGAAAACCCTCTTGCCTCGGGGTAGATAGTCCGATGTTCGGGGGTTTGGATTGGATGCGCCAACAAAGGGGGTGGTTGTTCTTGGTGTGGTGGTAGCGACCATGCCCACTTCGGAAGATCTTTTAGCTACATCACCACTGGTGGTCGCATTCGAACTGCGGTTGAATGCCCTCTTGGGCTGCTCCCTGCCATTGTCAATCAAACCCTACTTCAAGGCATCCTCAATCTATACTCCCATCTCATGCAAATCTGAAAATGTGGGGAAGGGGAGAACGATCATCTTCTGCATGAGCTTGGATTGGAAGTTGCGCACAACCATCCGAATCTGATCTTTGTCAGTTGGCCTAACGGTCATCATTGAGGCCTTGGCCCTCCACCGGGTTACAAAATCGGAGAAACCCTCCTTCGGCTCCTGCCTAGTCGTCTTGAGATCACAGGTTGTAATCTCGATTTGTGAATTGTAGGAGTATTGATCAACGAAAGCCTCGACCATCTCATCCCAATTCCTCTTAACATCGTCTTCCAGTTTTGCATACCAGATAGCTGCTACACCCGACAGGGTCCGGCCGAATAAAGAAAGCTTTTGTAGTCTGGTAAGGCCCATCGGCCTTAAAATGTCTGAAAACAGCCGCAAGTGCACCATGGGATCCCCAGACCCATCGAAACGGTCAATATGTAGCATCTTGAATCTGTCTGGCAGCGTCACAGCTGCGTCGGTATACCCATCCTCAATGTCCGGGATGGACTTCACTCCTTGAGATTTCTTGAACTGTTTTTCAAGCTTGTTCAGTTTTAATGCCGTAGGGTCCACCTCGAATTCGAAGGGAGAATCCGGTAGATGGGTAGGTGTTTTGGATAGCTGGGGTAGGATTGGGGGCGGAGCCGGCTCTGTCGGAATGTCCGTACCTTCTTGGACATTTGGTGTTTCTCCGGGTGTTGGAGCTCCTGGTGGGGGAGGAGCTTGATGCGAAGCAAATGCTCCAGTTTGCTGTTACAGCCTGGCGATTAGCTCAGCCTGCTGGGCCATGATCTCGGCCTGCTGTTTGGCAAATTCCGCTTGACGGGCAGCGTCCTGCTGCATGAGTTTCATACTTTCTTTGGAGTTGACGCATCATCTCTTCCAGACCTGACATATTGTCCTGATCTAACTGAGCAACCGGTATATCTGTGTTTGCAGTAGGCTCGAAAATCTCAACCCAACTGCTCAAAGATCACTGATCTAGTAGTTGTTGTACTGGTGGTCTGTGCCTGACTAGCCCTTTTACCCTGCCTTTGGCGAAGGAACACTGATTTGCCCTTGAACTGAATCTCTGACCTGACAAAGTCTATCAACACGGATCCAATATACCTGGGGGATATTGGAGCCCTCTGAAGCTATAGTTCCACGACTACCTTGCAAAAGAGAAAACAGACAGTATCTCAGCTTGATTTCACCAGAACAGGTATACACATAGCTGAACGACTACGCCCTCTACTGAATTCTGCCCAGAATTCTGCCTGTAAACCGATACCCTCAGGTAAAACTAATTCCCTGAATATTGGTGCCCTCAGGCCTGATACCCAGACTTGCAAACTGATACATGCATTCCTGTAGAGACACGCTCTAAAAGCACATAACAAGCAAGTGAGAACCAAAACACCCCTATGTTGGGGTAGGATTTTCCTGTCCTATTTGGTCAGGAGCTAGGGTTTCACTACGCATGCAGCGGTTTCCAACAACCTAACATCAGGTAAGAAACACAGTGTCCTAGGCACACCAATGCACATGCATTGCAAAGAAACACATGAGTGTAGTCAAAACAAGATATCATGAGTTCGAGTCAAGTTCTCTAGGTCCCCAGCAGAGTCGCCAGAAACTATAGACATCCCCGAACGCCCCAGGGGGGAGGACCCCCGTTGTGTTCGTTTTGGGTTCACCACAGTTCGGACTCTCAAACCGTCACGGTTTTTAATTTGAACCAAAGAGTCCAAATCCGGCAAATCGTTTTGGAAAGCAGATTTTTAGAAAAGAAGTGCCAAACATGGACTGCTTGGCTAGATACAGAGTCGACACCTAAATATGTTTTATAGGGGAATTTAGGAAACCCTGACTCGTTTGCCTAAGGCCACGTGTCCGTCATCACCAAAGTTGCCTCGGCTCGGGAACTTGGGTACGATCGGGGAAGGTCAGCTATGAGCACCCCCTCTCGCCCGATCCGAAGATCGGCCTCTACTAACCATGATATCTAATTTTGAAAACGTTACGCACTCTTATACCGGTTATTAGCCTAGAATTACTATGTGATGCGCACAGCACACAAGTATAGACTAAATTGCCTAAGTCGGAACAAAGCATCGCATTTCCGTTTGTTTGGAAAATGGTTTGAATTTTGCTACTCGCGAGTAGACTAAAATACAGATTTCGATGAATTATCCCAATTCAAACAATCCAACCTTCACCCACAGGCATTCATGCAGTTATATCGCATAAGCATATAGCCACATTGTAAGCATGCTATCATGTTAACATTCACACTCATGCGATATGCTAAACCATAAATACTTACATCGTACTCCGTGCCAAAATAGTGAACTAGTTAGTAATAATATGCATGATCCTAATTCATGTTAAGGTGGCTAATGTATCTCATACAAAATGTCACTAGAATAGGCTCGGCTAATCTATGAATGGCATGTGAGATGCGACAGATAACATGTATTCAAGTTTGATTTGAAATACTATGCAGTTAATATCATGCGCCGAGCCCGGTGCATGCAATACTGATGAATGATGCACAAATGCATAACATAAGGATGCTAAATTAAATATGCCCTAGTACTGACCATCAAAGCAGGTAAGTAAAATGGAGAAAGAAATGGGGGTTGGAAGACATGTACATACGCACCCACACTTATTACAAATTTGCCCTCGCTCAGAGGGGCCGAAAGAATAATACAATTTAACTAACTATCAAGCTAACTAAATATTACAGACAATTAACTAGTTAAGCAAATTAACTAAGCTAATTAAGCAATAAAAGCAGCCTCGGGAAGAGGGCCCAATGTATGCGCGCTCGGTTCCGCTTGGAAACCCACCACCATGCACAAGTTTGCCTCTGTTTCCCCTACTATGCTCCTCTGAAAATTGCACAACTCCCAATGTATGCTCCATGGACACTGTGGATCACCACCGACCTAGTGGAAACCCCACCAACCATGTCCGGATGGTCATCGACCATTTGTTGAGCTCTCGGCAATAAATATTTGGTCAGTCGGCAGTATAGATGGCCGGCCGGCCAAAGCTTCCCTTGTAGACCCTCTTCAAAAATGGAAGACTAGCAGCCTCCTTAGGTTCAAAATAGCTCCAAAACTCTGAAAATGACTCCTTAGCACCTCAGTAGCCAAGGTAAGGTGTAACACTAGGTGTTTGAATGCAAAACTAAGAACAAACACACACTAAGGCAAAGAGTGGAAGATATAGAGATAGGATAGATACACTATGACCTAACCCTAGTTCAGAGCTCTCTCTAGAAAAAAATGTTGTAACCCTAATGGAGGGAGAAGAGGCTCCCTCTTATAGAGCTCACTCTTGCAAGGCTTCTCAAGTAAGCTAGTCAAGAGGGAGATCCCTCCATACACGTGTATGGAGGGGAGCAAAGTGGGTGCCAGCTATCACAGCTGGCACAAAATATACGCCAAAAGCAGATGTACAGTGGTCAGCTAGCCAAAAATGTAATTTGACCAAAATAGATGGCCGACCGACCATCCAGAGTGCCGAACGACCAAATATTTGGCTGATGGCAACAAAACCAGCCGGTGGCCTCAAGCCATGGCTGGTGATGTCTGGGAATGGCCAACAAGCCATTCCCCGCCACTCAAAGGCAAAACACAAGTGTTTGGTGCGAAACCAAACACAAAACAGTCGAGTCGAGAGATCCTGAGGCAGGGCGCGTAGCCGAGACCTCTGAGAACTCAAGACGAACACAAACATGGATGATCACCGAGTGTTCAAACGGTGACATCCAAGTCTTAAGGACGGTCAAAAATGAGGTGTCTACACCGGCCTTGTCAGCATCACAAAATGCACATAACTCAAGGGGAGTGTGAGCAGAATAATGAAGTCCATGAAACAAAGTACTCTTCACATATTGAAGAATCGAAGAACAACAGTATAATGAGGAGATTGTGGGGCAGAAAAAAACCGACTGACAATATGAACTACATGAGAGATTGTGGAGATTGTGGAGCAGACAAAATGTCACAATATGAACTACATGAGCTTGCTTAAGACCATAGCGAGCATGACAAAGGTGACAAATAGTATCTGGAGTATACTCATAGCCTGGAGGAGGCTGCATGTAACCTTCCTCAGTATGATCACCATTAAGAAAGGCATTATTAACATCCATCTAAGATAAACCCCACTGACGAGAGGTAGCAATAGGAAGTAAACTGCGAACAGATGTAAAACGGGCAACATGAGCAAAGGTCTACTCATAATCAATACCATACTCCTTAGTGAAGCCTTTTGCAACAAGATGGCTTTTTAATGTTCAATTGTACTATCACAATGAGTTTTGATTTTGTGGACCCATTTACGACCAATTGAAGTTTTGCCAGGAGGAAGAACAACCATATCCCATGTATGTGTCTTTGTGTAAAGCCTATAACTCATTTGTCATTGTTGCTGCCAAAGAGGATTAGTACAAGCTTAATGATAGGTATGAGGTTTATATTGGCTTAGAATGGTAGAAAAACAATGATAATCTTGTAAATAACCTAACTGTTTAGATACCTGTTTCAAAACAAGGACAACAGAGGAAGCATTAGGGGAGTCATTGCTAGAGGAAGGATGAGACTTTAAAGAACTTGCAATATCAGTACTCTCAAGAGATGGTAAGAGAATAGGATCAGAAGGCAGAACAAGATCATCAGGAAGAGCCAGAGAACCACTGGATGGAGAGGCATCTGTAAGGAGCATCATCAGGAAAAAGACAATGAAAGGATCGGTGAAATATGAGATGGTGGAAGTAGAAGGAAGAGAGAATTTAGAGACGAAGGAGAACATTTTGTGTTCCCAAAAAATGACATGGCGAGAGATATGAAGACAGTGAGAGATAGGATCTCAACATCAAAACCCTTTATGTTTTATGTCGTAGCCTAAGAAGCAACACAGTCGCAACTACAGTTGTAACTTGCTGCATTCATGGGGAGTAAGGAGAACAAACAGGTATAACCAAAACTCGAAGTTCTGTGTAGAAAGGAGATGTACCATAGAGATGTTCATATGGGTTTGATTTTCAATGACAGGAGATAGGATACGATTAATAGTGTAAACAGCCGTAAGGGCAACTTTACCCTAAAAATGCTCAGGACAAGAAGAAGAGATAAGAAAAGCTCTGATTGTATCAAGAATGTGCCAATGTTTGCGTTCAACACGACCATTTTGCTGTGAGGTGGGAGGACAAGAACGAAGGGAAAGTGTACCATACTCACGAAGAAGTTTTAAAAAACTAGTTTTTTTATATTCTTGAGCATTGCCAGATTGAAAGACTTTGATAGAATAACCAAATTGAATTTTAATCATTTTTGAAAAATCAAAATAAGTTTGAGGCAGCTCAAAACATTGTTTTAAAATATAAATCCAAGTGAATTGGGAGTAGTCATTCACAAAAATGACAAAGTATCTAGAGCACCCCATAATGGTATTGGGAAAAGGACCGCAAACATTAGAGTGAAATAAATCAAATGGAAATTTTGAAACAGAATCACTTGTATTAAAAGACAAAGCTTGTTGTTTAGCAAGTTGACAAGATGGACAATCATTATCATAATTAGAAGAAACAAAGACTAAATTGCCACTAGATACTAAAGTACGCAACTGACCAAAAAAATCATGCCCTAATCTAGAATGCCAAATACCAAAAAGAGTGGATGCGACTGTGGACACCTCATTTTTTACTGCCCGCAAGACTTGGGCGCTTTGTCCTAAGCACTCGATGATGAAAGTTACATTGTGTTTAATTCGAATTCTCAATGAAGGAATCCAAGGTCGAGCTCCAAAACAATCCTAAAACCTTCATGTTTACCTTCTTCTTACCTCAGAGGTCCCTTTTTGAACATTGTGCCACTCTACGCTGAGCCTAAAACAAAGGAACAGGGGAGCACATTGGGGCCCGGTCGTCCCTCATTGAGGACTGGCCGTGGCCACTGGGGGTTGGGCGTACCTTTTGAGTGATAAACACTGTTCTAGGCAGGGGCCCACCAGCTGTGTATTTTTGAAGATATTTTTTACCTATTTTGCTCAAATTCTTCAAATACGAGCTCTTGTCTATATTTTGAGGGTTGAAAATTTTCCAAAGAGCTTATACGTACACTTGAGAGCTCCTTCTTCCTTAGCAAGCCATCTTTGAGCAAACCTATCACCCTTGAACCCTATCTATACACCATACACACCCTTAGAGCTAAACCTTGGAGCCTTGGTTGAGTCTTGAGAATCATAATTCAAGCTTGAGAGTGTGCTAGGATCAAGTTTAATTTGCAACCAAAGCTTACTCTCTTCATGAGGTATAAGCTTGTCACCTTTGTCTTTGCTTTCATTTCAATCTATATCTATCTATCTCTTGTGTTCTTATGTTGTTTTGGATCCATTTCAAGTTTTGAAACTTGGGTTTGAATAGCTACCAAAGGTAGATAGGCTTAACACCCTTTCTTGCACCTTATTTCGTAGCTCACACCCTTGTTTTTTTACACTCTTTTCTTTGATCGTCAAACTAATTTTCAGAGTTTAAAAGGGCTAAAAAATATGGTTTAAAAGTCTCAAAAGTGGAAGGGTTAGCCACCTCTCCTTATTCTTGCTTGCTAGCCTTTTATCTCTTGCTTTTGTTTATCTTTTTGTGTTCTTAAAACACACTTGTGGCCACTGTTCTTCCTACTTTAGGGACTGTTTAGGCTTGTTTTATTTCATTTAATTAGTTTATGCTTTGAATACTTTGCTTGTTGTATTGTACGTCCTCATGGCTTCGGTGGTTTAGGCCTTAGACACCAAGTCGTTTGAGTTAATAGCTTTCTTAACTTAGTTTCTATTTAAAGAGTCTCATTCTAAAAATCAACTTTGCATAATCATTTTTGCGCCCTCCCTCCTTTCTTCTTTTATTTTGTTTGAGAGTTATTTCAACCGATTGATTGTTATTCAAGGCATGAGAAAGAGACCTATGCTCAATGGCTTAATCTCTACGGAGGTTCATCGTCAAGGTGTAGTGTCTCTTTCACAGTCAGGATCACTTCTCGTTCGATATTTCTTCTTATTTAGTGGACTTAACTATCACTTTGGACAAATTGATTATAGAACAGAAAGGACTAAGAAAATTAGCTTAAAATCTATGAAACCCACATAAAGAAGATGAGTAAAATTAGTTAGATTCGGCCAGACATTATGCCGAGTCCATTGTGTCAAGAGTCGTCACATCAATTCATGATGTTTTGATGAATCTTGAAGCATGTCTACCTCCCTTTTTGAGCTCACTTCATGATAGGAGGGAGAGGTGGTTGTCTTTCATTGCATTTATTGATTTTTTTGTCAACTCATGTTCGAAATCATCAAGATCATCAAGTCATCCACTTGTGCCTATTGATTGTTTAGGTACCGAATATGTTCTTCTCTCGAGTTTCTCTATGATAGAGAACAGCAGAATGGACAGACATATCTCAGAAAGGCTATGTCTGCATTGTTTTCACCTTAGAGCACCGAAGTAGATTTCTATCTGAATTTAGGGCACGGCCAGCCTTGTTTGGACCCGGCTGGGCCTCATTATAGGCCAGCTGGGCTCCAATGTTTGGTAAACTTAGTGTTTTTTTGTAGAAATAGGGGACAGTGGCTGAGGATAAAACAAAGCAGTGGCACAACAGGCAGACAAAGTTGCTTCTGAAAACCGTCACATGCATGTAACCCTTGTGCATCTTTTGTTTATATTAATGTTGTAAATTAATGTTCCCATTATTGTTGTAATTAGTATTGTCGTAATTAGCATTGTTGTAATTATTATCGTTGTTTATTACGTTGATTGTAATTGTTATAGCTAGTTGAATTAGATAGTTAGTTTATTTCTCATTATTAGCCTTGTTATAATAACTTACATAGCTAGTTTAGTGATTTGGATTTGTAATAATTAGTTTAATTCGGACACTTGGCCATTCATTCGGACCCTCTTGAATGAGGGCAAAATTGTAATAATGTGTGTATGTCTTCCAACCCCTATTATTTCTCCCTTTTATTTCTTCACTTATGATGGTAGCATAGAGCATCATGTTTCCTTAGCATTTTCCATGATTTGCATCCACTTGTCTTGCATGCATAAAAGCTCGGTTCATCATTCTAACAAGCATTGTTATTGATTACTTCGTCGAGTACGTGCTTAAATCGCACGTCTTTAATTGATTCACATGCCATGTTAGTAGTTGAGTCCAGTAATTGCATCTTGTATGTGTTACATTAGTCATATTGCGTTGATTAGGAGCATGCATTTTTTCTAATTATTTTATTTCTTTTGGCTTCTCTTGGACTACTAGGTGAGTATTTAAATTGCTTTAGCATATCGCATGCTTCTGATTGTTTCCATATCAAGCATATCTTCCATGAGGCTAAGTGCTTAAGTGATATACCTTGTTTGAATACCTATGGATAAAGGCTAATTGCTAAAATTTGGATGAATTGATTAATGTACATGAAAACTCACCTTTTCAAGTGAAGCGTAGTCAAAACAATTTTAAATCAAAGCATTCCAGTTTTTGCAAATTAGTCTATACTTGTATATCCATCACATAGTAAAAGTTAGCCTAATAACCGGAACACGAGTTTATAATGTAAATAAGAATCACATCATGATTAGTAGAGGCCGATCTTTGATCGGGTGAGTGGGGTACTCAATTCATGACCTTCCCCTCTCATACCTAAGTTCCCGAGCCAAGACACTTTGGTAATGATGGATAAGTGGCCTTTGGCATGAGTCTCAGGCTTCCTAAATTTTTTTAAAATATTTAGGCGGCGACTATGAAATCTAGCAATGCAATCTATTTTTGGCATTTTGATTCAAAATCAATTTTCCAAAAGATTTGCTGGATTTGGACTCATTTGTGTTTCTCTGTTTCTCTATTTCACATTACACTTGTGAAATCAGATTCAAAACCACGGGAGTCCGAATTGTCGGGCTAATTGTATCTGAAAGGAGCACAAATAGCAAGCTATAGGCGACGTGCTGAGTAGTAGGTGCAGAAGACAGTAGATGGAGATTGATGAGCTCAAACAGACCTCTAGTTTTATGTCCTATCCCAATAGTCTATCATGTCCGTAAATCCTGAACCTGACAACCATGGGAGAGAAAGATAACAGTTAAACCAAGTTCACAAAGTTAACCAACAAAGATAAGATTTAAAGTGAGGGCAAGAATATGATAAGTATCAGAGAGAGACATACTACGGGTAGAGACACTACTAATATGACTAACAGATATGTGAGTGACATCAGTAGTATAAATAGTAGGTAAAGTACTAGAAAAAGTAAAAGAGGAGAAAGCAGTAGAATCTGATGTCATATGATTATAACATGTAGAGTCAAAGAACCAAGAAGAGCTACCTAAGGTACTAGATAAGGCAATATTATGAGAGATACCAGAGTGGGCTTGTTGAAGCATGGCCTCCATATGATTTTGAGAATAATATGGAGCAGATGGATCTATAGGAGGAGAGGAGTCCTCAGCAATAGCAGTAGCAACAGCAGCAACAAATCGAGAGGTAGGCTTATACGTAGACCCTGATTTATAGTGACCCCCTCTTGAGTTTCTAGATGAGTAGTTATTTTAAGATTGTTTCTGGGGACAGTGATACTCAAAGTGACCAGGCCCTTGTTTGTGACAAGTACGAGAATCCCTAACTAAACAATAAAGAAGAGAATGACTAAAACTGAGACTTGGATTCTTACAGTGCTGACAAATCTGAGTGAATGAGCCAGAAGGAGTCTATGTGTGAGGAACAACAAGAATAGTGTTAGTAGTGGTCTTGAGAGTACGAAGATGAGTCTCCTTAGACTTGAGTTTAATCATAGCTTATTTCAAAGTGGGTAAAGGATCCCGGTGCAGTAGAGAAGCTCGAACGGGCTCAAAAACTAGAGTAAGGGCCATAAGAAACTCAACCAAGCAATCATCATCGCGATAATCAGTAAAGGACTGGGCATCTTTGTCATCAACACAAACAGGCTCACAAATAGAAAGTTGATCCCATAAACTGTACATGGATGATAAGAAATCATTAATGGACTAACCCGGTGCCTGATGTTGACTATAAAGGCCAGTTCAAATCTGATACCGATGGGAAAGCCCAGTAGTGTGATATCGGTCTTTGAGAAAGTTCCATATAGATTTAGCTAGAGTAAGGTTGGTATCAGTTTGAAACGCCCAAACTAGAGATGAATTGAAGTGTAGAAAAAACCAAGTAATAATACAATAATTTTTACCATCCCATGCATCAAGGCGGTCAAAAATTTCGCTTCAGTTTCATCCGTGGCATGGACTGGTTTCTTAGCTCTCTAGTAATAACTCGCTATAATTGTCGATCTTTGAGAAAGGCAAAACATAGCTTGAGGCCAGAGGAGATAATTGGTTCCATCAAGAACCCAGAAATTGGTTTAACTAGGTTGGAGCAATCCATGTATGCAAGAAATGCAAAGAGCACTGCAGAAAATAGCAAAATCTGGGGAAAAAAAAAAAGGTGGCCACTAAACTCAGAATGTAAAAAACCTTGGGAACCAATCCAAATGCATCGAAAAATAGCGCTAAAATTGAGTGAACCAGCCAAAAATGGAACCAAATGACGTCAACACGTAGCAAGGAGGCGCTAAGGCTAACGTCAACCAAGAGGCACGTGGTTGACGTCAGTAAAAGACATGCGATGCATCAAAGAGCGCAAGGGCTAATGTCAACGAATACGCGAGTGACGCATTAGAGTTGACGACAGGGAAGGTAGTAGAGAGGCACATGCATGAGAGGCGTGTCACGTGGACCGTCAACAAGAGGCGCATGTTGTAACAGCTTGGTAACTCACACCATAAAATATAATAATAACATGATCATGAAATTCCAAAAAAGGTCATCTTTCTCATCGAACTAAGGGTTTAGTGATTACAGTTCAATTAATACATTCCCACTATGTCCAAAGTCCTTTCTCAGTTCAATAAACTAGATAACTTAACAAAACATAAGCCCCTAAGGCATACAACTTTACAAAATACATATGAAGGTTCCATTACAAGATCCCCAAAAATAAATACAAAACAACTAAATGCTCTTGACTTCGATTAATTCCCCAAAAGAAACTAAAGCTAGTGCTTGAACCAATTCCTCATCGCGACTAAACTTCCTCAATTCCTGAAAAACAAATTAGGGTTGAGCTAGATGCCCAGTAGGAATACATTTATCCAGGTATCTAATTCCTTGAACAAAATTATGGCATCCATGTGATAAAACAACACAATAAAATTCGTTTCACAAATATGTTCGACATTTCATGACGAACTTTTATAATCTAATATAGATAAATTCAAATAGTGTTATTCTGTCAAACAATTAAACATCCACAACTAAGAAATCAATTCACATACATTCCACCACATGAGTCCAATTGAGAACAACCATTTCTTTTACTTTGGAAAAACAAACCCCCACATTTGTTGGCTACTAAACGGCGGGAGGTGGGCACCCTAAGGAAAACCATCCGTTTTTCCACTTTCGCCGGCTATTATACGGCCGGACTGTGTGGACACCCAAAAATATTTTCCGACATTCGTCCAGCGATAAGCCTAGACAGGGCATTTGGGCATCATTTTAACTCCCCGCGCGAGTACCAACACAACACCACATTTACCCCGACTCACACTAGGACTTATACAAGTTCAACAATTATATCACATTTCAATCCCACAATTGAACATCACACATCATCACCTTTAAATATCACCTATTATTCAAAGAACAACAACAATCAAGTCACCATTTCCTTAATTACATCAATATCCACATTTTCATCTCTCCAACTATTCATCAAATTTCATGAATCAAGAGATGTTTCCACTATCTTGAGTATTTCCCAACCAATTGGGAACTTAGGGTTTCCCTAAATTTTGGGGGTTTGTACTCCTTGTCACAAATCTAGTTTTTAACCGTATCTACACTTATATTAGAGAGAGAAATTTAGGGATTTCAAGCAAAATATTAAGTAAAAGAGTAATTTTGTGAAATGTGGGTTTTATTTAACCAAATCTTCAATTAGTTCAACTAAATCTTCAATTAATTCCCTATCACACACAATACCATGAAATTTCTTCAAGAATGAAGAGATACAAGATTAAAAGCATCCCTACCTTAACTATCAAGTCAAAATTCGAGCTCCTTCACAAAGCTATCGCCAATCCCCAATCTAATCAGAAGATAATGTTATTCTTCAAGTGTTCTTT
The DNA here is from genome assembly GCF_004153795.1 of Camellia sinensis. Lineage (NCBI taxonomy): Eukaryota > Viridiplantae > Streptophyta > Magnoliopsida > Ericales > Theaceae > Camellia > Camellia sinensis. The sequence goes on along the minus strand of NW_021026753.1, from coordinate 1,606,415 downwards.
GTTCCTAACCAACAAATTTGGGTGGATTTCAATGGTATGGAAGGTATTTGATGATGGCGATCTAGGGTTTCATGGACGGAGGAAGAGGAGATGAAGATAGAACCAAAGAAAATAGGAGAAAGGTCTATAATCACTAGGTTTAAAAAGCTGCTAACGTGTTCCCCGCTTGAGCGTGACTTCCCACGCTCGAGTATCCAGACACGATCAAGAGGTCCCCCTCGAGCGACAACTTCCCCGCTCGAGCGGAGAAAGAAAAGTCTCAGAAGTTTTGCAACGCTACAGTGTAATTACTGGATGCTAACATTTCACGCTCGAGCGTGACATCCCACACTCGAGCAGACACACTAAAATGCAACAAAGTACTGGGAGCAACAATTCCACGCTCAAGCGGCGGATTCCCTACTCGAGCAGACCAAAAAACAAAATGTCACAATCTCTCCCCCTTAGGAAATTTCGCCCCCGAAATTGTTTTCTACCTCCCACCTAATGCAACAAATGGAAATATCAACAAAACGGATATAAGTGCACACATTCTAGCTTTCTACCATCTTTATTACACCACCCATTAGTCTTTAAGCATTCCACCAATAATCAACACGCATGAACATATATATATACACTTCCGCTTGGACACATAACTAATAATAGAGAAATAACCACAAGAAATTTGCTTACTCTCAATACAATCACAAGTCAAGGCAATGCTAATACATTTGTAATTCCACCACAATCTCTAATTCAAGCATGATGTTAGTTCAACTTAAGGTATAAGACAAAGGGAATATAATAACTTATAGCCCATGCTTAATCCCACTAAATACCTAAGAAAAGTAAGGAAATTAATACATCACAGATTTGAGAACAATTCAAGATATTTTTTACAAACTTCGGCTTCTCGTTCCCATGTCGCTTCCTCTACACCACGACGTTACCACAAAACGTTAACTAGTGGATTTGTCATACCTCTCAACAGTTGTTCTCGTGTATCAAGAATTTGGATTGACTTCTCCTCGTAAGATACATCATCGTTTACTTCAATTTCCGTCCAATCTAACATATGAGCGGGGTCGGGTTCATACTTACAGAGCATAGATACATGAAATACATTATGGACTCCTAAAAGCTGAGGGGGTAATGCAAGACAGTACGCCACTTCCCCAACTCGTTCGATGACGTCAAAGGGACCAATAAACCTTGGTGATAATTTTCCACTTTGGCCAAACCTCATCAATCCTTTTCTAGAGGAGATCTTCATAAACTCATGATTGTCGATCTCGAAGGATAAGGGTCGTCTCCTCTTGTCCGCATAATTCTTTTTCCGACCTTGAGCAGTGACTAACCTTTTTTGAATAAGGGCTATTTTCTTGGTGGTTTCACGGACTAGATCTGGGCCAAAAAAGGTGAATCTCCCACCTCAGTCCAACATACCGGTGATCTGCACGGACGCCTGCACAATGCCTCGAAGGGTGCCATTCCAATACTTCCTTGGAAGCTGTTATTATATGCAAATTCAACCAAGGGTAAATGCTTCGCCCATGACCCTTTAAAATCTAATGCGCAAGCCCTCAACATATCTTCTAGAATCTAGATAACACGTTCGGATTGCCCGTCAGTCTGCGGGTGGTATGTTGTACTAAAGTCCAGTTGAGTTCCCAAAGCACTTTGAAGATTCTACAACAACCTAGCTGTAAAACGAGGGTCTCTATCGGATACTATACTGACTGGGACTCCATAGAGGCAGATAATCTCACGAACATAGAGTTCGACTAAAAATTCTACAGAGTCCTCCATACTCATGGTGAGGAAATGAGTCGACTTAGTAAGTTTGTCAACAATCACCCACACTACATCGTTACTTCTCTGAGTCCTAGGGAGACCAGAAACAAAATCCATGTTGACATATTCCCACTTCTATTCGGCAACTAGAAGGGGTTGTAATAGTCCAGCCAGTCTTTGGTGTTCCACCTTAACTTGTTGACATATTAAACACTTGGACACAAAAGAGGCTACGTCCTTCTGGGAAAATAAGTACTTAAGGCTTTTGTGGTCAGAAAAGACTTCAAATTTCTCACCGTAGAGGTAGTGTCTTCACAACTTCAAAGAGAACACAACGGCGGCGAGCTCTAGATCGTGAGTTGGGTAGTTTCCTTAATGAATCTTCAGTTGGCACGAGCCATATGCTATTACCTTTCCTTCTTGCATAAGGACACACCTCAATCCCTCCCTAGAGGCATCACAATACACGTGTAACATAATCCTCGTTCAGGAATGATAAGGACGAGAGCAGTGGTTAATTTAAACTTCAACTCTTAGAAGGAGTTCTCACATACTTCGTTCCAAACAAACTTTATGCCCTTACAGGTCAATCTGGTCAACGGTGAGGCTAAAGAAGAAAAATTCTTCACAAAACGGCGATAGTACCTAGCCAAGCCTAGAAAGCTTCGAATTTCGAAGGCATTCTTAGGCTGCTCCCAATTTAACACAACTTCTATTTTTGAAGAATCCACCATAACTCCGTCTCCTGAAACTACGTCACCCAAGAACTTCACTTCCGTAAGTCAAAAGTCACATTTTTCATATTTAGCATAAAGTCGGTGCTTCCTAAGAAGTTGTAAGATTTTACGAAGATGCCCTTCATGCTCTTCTTCGAAAGGCAAATAGATAAGAATATCATCTACAAAGACCACCACAAATGTATCAAGGAACTCCCTAAAGATTCAGTTCATGAAATCCATGAACGTAGCTAGGGCATTGGTCAGCCCAAAAGGCATAACCAAGAACTCATAATGACCATATCGGGCACAGAAGGCGGTTTTGGGAATGTCCATTTCTTTAGCTAGAATTTGGTGATAACCCGACCTTTAATCTATTTTGGAGAAACAACGAGAGCCCTTAAGTTGGTCGAAGAGGTCATCTATTCTTGGTAAGGGGTATTTATTCTTAACCGTAGCTTGGTTCAATTTTTGATAATTTATGCACAATCTCAAGGACTTATCCTTCTTCTTTATGAATAATGCTGAGGCTTCCCAAGGTGACGTACTAGGGCGTATAAAGCCCTTACTAAGTAACTTCTGCAACTGTTCTTTTAGAACCACTAATTAAGCTGGAGCAAACCTATACGGTGACAATGAGATAAGTGCCGTATCTGGAAGCAAATCTATGCTGAATTCTACCTCCCTATGAGGTGGTAACTCTATGAGATCTTCAGGAAAGACGTCGAGGTATTCACGCACTACTTTTGGGAATTCATTCTGGATTACATCACTTCTATCCTCCCAAAGGCTTGCTAAAAGGAAATTAAATTGATCTTGGCCATAATGATAGTATGAGGAGGGTAAGGATCTATCATACCTATCCCCCAAAAACGTAAAAACCCTCCCCCGATGGCAATCTATTGTCACCCGGTATGTGAACAACCAATACATTCCGAGAATAACATCAAAACCTGACAATTCCAATACTACAAAATTAAAAGGAAGTTGTCGACCTACTACCTCAATTACACACCCCTGACATTCCCAGGTCGGAATGACCTTTCCCCCTATTGGTGATTCTAGTGTGAGCAAAGCCTATAGTTATCTACTCTCTAACCCTAGCAATGATGCAAATGACGTGACAATAAAAGAATGTGATGCCCCAGTGCCAATCACAACCTTTGCCCATGTATTGAAGATAAGAAATGTACCTCGCACCACTGATGGCCCCATAGCTTGCTCAGAAACAGTAATTGCATACACCCTTCCCTGCGATCTCTGCTTCCCTACGTCACCCCTCTAAACATAAGTTTATTGTGTAGACTGAGTAGATATGGCTCCCTGAATTGTCCTGGACTTTTGTCCTGACTGAGCCGGCTGATATGATTGCCTCTGTTCCTGACTCATTTGTGGGCCTCCAGACTGCCTAGACCCCGTCATCTCTGAAGCCCCTACTTTCTGTGGACAGAACTTCTTCAAATGCCCAGGTTGGCCACAATGATAACAAGATTGTTGTTTGTTCCTACATTGAGGTTGACCCTGTGGATGTATAGGCTGAGACCGTGGTCCACCCATCTGCCCACACTCTACAGCCTTGTGACCCATTTGGCCACACCTATAACATGCACCGGTAACTCGGGGCATGTTTCCCGAACTCCCACCCGACGCATAGCTTGAAGATTTGACTTGTTGTGGGGATGATTGCCAAGATGATGACAAACCCCTGGACTTCTTGGAAGAACCCGTGTCACTCCTAGTATCTGACTGTCCTGTTCTCTTCGATCTTTGCTTTGCCTCCTCCGCCTCCACTGTGATCTCTACATGAGCTATAGCTTCGACTAAACGGTCATCGTCACGGATCATGTTGCCAACCACCTTCATCAAGATCTTCAATCTTAACCTTTTCTCAAATTCAAGGCACTTCCTTTCTTCCGTAGCCACCAATTCAGGTGCAAAATGAGATAAGCTAGTGAATTTTGCTTTATACTCAGCCACCGGTGTATCTAACTGTAATAGTTGCTCTAACTGCTTCCTCAATCATTCTCTAACTGTGGGAAGGAAGAATTTGTCCTGGAAAGCTTGCACAATTGCTTCCCAAGTACGATCAACCCTATGCTTAATGGACTTCCACCATTGCCTGGCCTCTCATTTCAGTTGATAAGCCACTAACGCCACTCGTAACTCATTCTCCTGGATGTCTAAGATCATAAAGGACTTGATTATCTACTCCAACCACTCATCGGCCATCATCGGGTCGGGCTCTCCATTATACTAAGTAAGGTTGGAACGAAAGAACTCATTTTTCAAAAAGGAAGCTTTTGTTTCCTCCTCAATGGTTTTAGCTGCTTGCTCGGCTCTCAATATTTCCATGGACTCCCGTAAAGCCCCTGCCATCTCCCTAGCTAATACCCCCATAGCTCCTTGGGCCGGTGGAATAGGTATGTTGTTTTGGCCCACTCCTTCCTCTTGCGGAGGAATCTTAGGTTGGATTGGGATGTTCCTGCCATCCCGTTGTGGTCTACCCCGTGCTCTAGCGTGCCCAGACATCTATAAGAAATAGGGACAAGGATTAAATTCAATAACAATTGTCAGCACCTAAGTGCCCCATACTCACTCCTCTTGAAAACTTCATGCTCTAACACGTCAAATAATTCAAAGAAATACTCAACATTCACATAGGAACACACATGAGTTATCCTCCCTAAATGTTAGCTAAATCCATGGCAATCAAGGACCTCCAAGTGAAAAGAATAGTGATCAAGTGTCTTTCCAATAGGATTTGGATGAATGCGACAGACAAAGCCATTTCCTAGGAATCTAACCCCATATCCATATAATCACAGAGAAACACACAACACACAAGATTATTCTATATAATCTATATTAGCCTAAGAATCCTATAGTGACAGACGTCGCTTCCCACGTGCCCAAACTATTCTAGCCTATTGCTCTGATACCAATTTGTAACACCCTGGTAACTCACACCATAAAATATAATAATAACATGATCATGAAATTTCAAAAAGGGTCATCTTTCTCATTGAACTAAGGGTTGAGTGATTACAATTCAATTAATACATTCCCACAATGTCTGAAGTCCTTTCTCAGTTCAATGAATTAGATAACTTAACAAAACATAAGCCCCTAGGGCATACTACTACAAAATACATATGAAGGTTCCATTACAAGATCCCCAAAAATAACTAAAAAAACAACTAAATGCTCTTGACTTCGATTAATTCCCCAAAAGAAACTAGAGCTAGTGCTTGAACCAATTCTTCATCGAGGCTGACCTTCCTCAATTTCTGAAAAACAAATTAGGGTTGACCTATATGCCCAGTAGGAATACATTTATCCAGGTATCTAATTCTTTGAACAAAATTATGGCATCCATGTGATAAAAAAAATAATAAAATTCGTTTCGCAAATATATTCCACATTTCACAAAGAACTTTTATAATCTAATACAGATAAATTCAAATAATGTTATTCTGTCAAACAATTAAACATTCACAACTAAGAAATCAATTGACATACATTCCACCACATGAGTCCAATTGAGAACAACCATTTCTTTTACTTTGGAAAAACAAACCCTCATATTTGCCGGCTACTATACGGCGGGAGGTGGGCACTCTAAGGAAAACCATCCATTTTTTCACTTTTGTCAACTATTATACGGCAGGATTGTGTGGATACCCAAAAACATTTTCCCACATTCGTTCAGCGATAAGCCTAGATAGGGCATTTGGGCACCTTTTTAACTCCCCGCGCGGGTATCAACATAGCACCACATTTACCCTGACTCACACTAGGACTTATACAAGTTCAACAATTATATCACATTTCAATCCCACAATTAAACATCACACATCATCACCTTTAAATATCACATATTATTCAAAGAACAACAACAATCAATTCATCATTTCCTTAATTACATCAATATCCACATTTTCATCTCTCCAACTGTTCATCAAATTTCATGAATCAAGAGATGTTTCCATTATCTTGAGTATTTCCTAACCAATTAGGAACTTGTGGTTTCCATAAATTTTGGGGGTTTTTACTCCTTGTCACAAATCTAGTTTTTAACCATATCTACACTTATATTACAGAGAGAAATTTAGGGATTTCAAGCATAATATTAAGTAAAAGAGTAATTATGTGAAATGTGGGTTTTCTTCAACAAAATCTTCAATTAATTCCCTATCACACACAATACCATGAAATTTCTTCAAGAATGAAGAGATACAAGAGTAAAAGCATCCCTACCTCAACTATCAAGTCAAAATTCAAGCTCCTTTACGAAGCTATCGCAAATCCCCAATCTAATCGAAAAATAATGCTATTCTTGAAGTGTTATTCGTTCCTAACCAACAAATTTGGGTGGATTTCAATGGTATGAAAGGTATTTGATGATGGAGATCTAGGGTTTCATGGAAGGAGCAAGAGAAGATGAAGATAGAACCAAAAAAAATAGGAGAAAGTTCTAGAATCACCAGGTTTAAAAAGCTGCTAACGCCTTCCTCGCTCAAGCGTGACTTCCCACGCTCTAGCGTCCTAACACGATCAAGACGTCCCACTCGAGTGACAACTTCCCCGCTCAAGAGGAGAAAGAAAAGTCTCAGAAGTTTTGCAGCACTACCGTGTAATTATTGGATACTAACATTTCACGCTTGAGCGTGACATCCCACGCTTGAGCAGACACGCCTGAAATGCAACAAAAGTGCTAGGAGCAACAAGTCCACTCTCAAGCGGCGGATTCCCCGCTCGAGCGGACCCAAAAACAAAATGTCACACATGTAGGCGCTTATTGAGACTGGTGGCATGTTGTCAGACCCTTCACAGAAAAGAGAGGCACATGCGGAGGTATTTCGGAGCAAGGTTGGCAGTGCCAGAATCGTTTTTAAGAGAGAAAGGGCCTGATGGCTTTATTTTGTGATTACGGTCACTGATGAGAGATTCATAAGGTACCAACAGATCGGGTTGATTTGGTGATATGCCGAAAATTGTTACTGGTGGCTGAAAGTGCCAGTGACAGAGCCAAGGAGCAATGTAACACCCCAAACCCGCCCCTAAAAGTTTGGGCATGACCACCTCAAAAATGGACATAAAACCTGATAAATGTAACTTATGGGGCCTGAACGGAAGCATTTAATATCATATAATAACGGAAAATAATATCCATTGAGCTATCACTACTATGCCAGGATCACAGACAGAATATAATGCAGATAAATATACAGTGACGTGCATCTGGAGATGGCTAAATACATATACATATACATATATAGACCCAGCCCTTACGGTCGGGCGTATAACGAAAACATGGGAAGATAAACAGATTACATACACATCAAGCTTAACAGGCATTTAGGGTACAAATTAAAAACTTAGCAAAACTCCCTGACATGAGCGGTCATCTTCTAAGGGCTTAGGTACTCAGGGATTGACAACTGGGTAACGGAAGCCACAGGCTAAGACTGACCTCCAAGTTGAGTGCCTACAGAGACAGACATAAAATAAAGTGAGCCAAGCTCAGTGAATAATAGCACATAACAATTCAATGCTCAACATGAATTATAATACATATCCGTGCATTTATCAATAAAGAGTACATATGGTTAACTACCTTCCGTAATTATTTCCAAAACAGCCATGGGTCCAGAAATATCAGAACAGCCTAGCGGCCCAAAAATAACAGAACGGCCTAGTGGCCCAGAAATAACAGAACGGCCTAACGGCCCAGAAATATCAGAACGGCCTAACGGCCCGGAAATATCAGAATGGCCTGACGGCCCAGAAATATCAGAACGGCCTAATGGCCCAGAAATAACATATGTATGGACTCAAGAGGTGGCTCATACGGATTCTAGAGGTGGCTCCCACCAAAGTGTAGCACTTTGTTCCGTACAGCACTTTGTTCCATATCAGAAATCAATAAGTCTCATCATGTTATAATATAAACGAAACGAACATCATAACGAAATAACCACAAATATCATCAGAACAGACTGGTCTTATAGTCATACAGAGGCACATAGCTTATTCCAATCCTTTACATGAGTTAAAGTAGTTAGCTTACGTGTAACAGAATACTAATGGTAATCATTAGCAATACATATAACGTATCTCACAAATTGTACATGTGCCATCACAATGCTATTTGTAGGGGACAAAATAATTATCTCATAACAGTCTTAAACCATCCTTAATAAAACTGAATAGTTCGGAATACATAAACATCATTGTTCCATTTGTTCTCCATGAATCATTCAAGTTAATCTACGGATAACAGAACATTAATAATGTCTTTTAACAATCTTTAATAATGTCTTTTAACAGTAAATAAAACACACTACCATAGTATTATCCAATTCTGTTAATCCCCTTTAGACAGATATCTACGTCACAAGACATATGTTGAACCAAACAGATAGTAGGAGTCTTCGATAGAACTTTCAAGGTATTATGTTCCCATTTCAAATATCAAGTTCTCGGTAACCGGGATTACTTCACAAACTTTTTTTGTTAATCATTCTCATGGTTTCATAGCTTGTACGCAGTCCTTATGCAGAATCATGGGTAATTTATAGATTGTAGCACATTACCGATAACCATTAATCGTAGGCGGAATACAGAATAGTTTCAGATTCATACCAATGGATGCCGAATCCTTCTATGTTCACACCAATTCTCAAATACAAACATGTTAACATAATTGCCATGGAAAAACAGAATGTTAATAATAATAATTATTAACGGTAATTGATGTACATTTATTGTACTATTACTCACTGTGTGTTGGTGGAGCATTTATTCCTCCCGAAGCGTGTCCTACACACATATGAAGTCACACATTAATTCTCTAAATCATTTCCCTTAATTTCCTTTCTCATTTTCACATGATTCACAATACTCATAACAAGTCCATTCGCGAATTTTTAACATTATTTCGAAACATCTCAGAAATCCAATTAAACTTGTACATGTATAATTCACCCCACCAATTCCATGATTCTATTTTCAATTTGGGCAACCTCATTATTTATCATCACAACTTAACCTAGGGTGTCCAAGAAAAATAAAGTTTCCATAAAAATTCAAACTTCTCATACCATTACCTTACATCCCAATTTTCTCCTCGATTATACATCTAGGGATCATACTCCATCACCTTAACCCATCAATGCTTCAAACCCGAAATTCCCAAATCTCATAATTTACTCTATATACTCGAAAATGCAAATTCGTACATTAATACAATGGAAATACCACAAACCTATCTCTTGATGTAAGTATTGAAGAGTATTAGAACCCTTACCTCAAGAATCAACAAAGGAGCAAGCTTGAGGAGAAACCTTCGCAAATCCGAGTTCCAATCGGGTAAAAACATTGATCTTTTCTTATTCTCCATCCTTGATGCAAAAATCATGGTGGATTGTTACTCAAAATAGAGGAAATCAAGGTTTTGAGGCTAGGGTTTCGGAGGGTTTCGGACTTAGGAGAAGAGGAAAGAAGAGAGGGGAAAGAAAATGTGGAAAAAGATCTCAAAATCCCGTTTTTACGTTGCTGTACTCGCAAAACCCGCTCGAGCGTCCTTATTCCTGCTCGAGCGTACCTGTTCTCAACACAGATTCCAAAACTTCAACCATGCGTAACTCTCTCATTCGGACTCCGTTTTAGGTCGTTCTTATGTCCAAATTAAAGCCCCGGAAATAAGCTTTCAAATGGTTCTAACCTCACATTCAAATTCAAAGTGTGGAAAAAGAAAAGGGCAAAAGAGTGACTGCTGAACATAAACAAATTGTTCGAATTAAAGTTTTTGGTCCAATCTTACTTGACCATCATATAACCTCCTCAATCAATACTCCAAAATAAAATAAGAAGGTTCCAAATACACTGATACAATGTCAAGGGCAATCTTACTTTCCATGCTCGAGCGTCACTTCCACCGCTCGAGCGCGCACAGACCAATAAAGCAGTCCGCTCGAGCGTCAATTCCTCCGCTCGAGCGAAGATTCACAACTCCCAGAATCTCAGGCTGTCTGCAAAATTGCTGGGTGTCACACCCCAAATCCGGGCATGACCGGCCGTGGCCCACAGGGACTTAGCCCAAGGCACACGTAAGCCTAAACATGAATCCAACCACATTGAACAACTGAACAATAGTCCAATAAGAAATAACCAAAACTCAATCCAGACATGTCACAATTATAAACGGCAAAATCAACCGTAATCAAAAACCATCCAAACTTATGGGATATAAACAACCCACATATCAAAAATAATCCTAAATGAACTTCAATAAAATTCTTTTCTTTTCTTTTTTTGGGGTACATCTAGGTAAATCCTACTCACCTCCCTTGAGAGGTGAAAAAATAAAATAGTAATTCTTATATTTTGTTATAATTACATCAATTTTTCTTACATTAATGATAAGGTTAACTGAGCTAACAATAAGACATATTTTTTGTTGGTCCTTGTGCATCATAATGAAATTATCAATTTCCCTCACGAGAGATCAGTATAATTTACCCAAATGATTAATGTCAATGATATGATATCAGAATAAAAGGCTCAATATGTGCATAAGAATTATTGTCCAACTCCATGTTAATTGATTTATAGAATAAAATTAAAGGAAAGGAAAAATTAACGAACCATTAAAAAAGATTGGCCAGTAAAATGGAACCAACTAGTAAAATAATTTGAGCTCCATCTACAAAAGAAATAAGAAAAAAAAAAAAGAAACCATCATTGAAAATTGAAATTAACAATCATTGGATAGGCATGAAAATAAATAAATAAGGGTAATTACACCGATAGTCCTTACATTTTACCTATTGTGTCATTTTGGTCCCTAAACTATTAATTGACTCAATTTTGACTCGTAATTTTATATTTTGCATCAATTTAGTCCAATTGATAACGCCGTTAATGTTTTTAACGAAAAATGATCACTGAATTATTTGAGATTAACTCATTAAGTTGAACAAATTTATAATTCACTCTAAAAGCATGAAATACATCACTTATATACATATTTTTCATTGAAAAATATTAACAATTGCAAGTAATTGGACTAAATTGATACAAAATCATAAATTTAAGATTAAAATCGAGTCAATTAAAATTATAAGAACCAAAATGATACAAATTTTAAAATACAGGAACTATTAGTATAATTTGTCAAATAAATAGATAAAAAAAAGTAAGGAGAATGTAAAAATGGGACTAATTATTCCAATTAGGGAGTTAGTTAGGGAACAAACCTCCATAAAAAACAGTGCCCAAATATCTATGGAATTTGTCATTTCAGTCGTCAACACCATCTCAAGTACACCAATACAGCACCGCCCAGAAGGCTCAAGGAATGGTATGGCCAGAGATTGTTTAATATTGCAAATGATAGCACAATCACGTTGTGGATACTCATTGCAAGAGTAATACTGCACATTTGGAGTAGACTCCCGCTGTTGATGGCGGAAAACACAGCCAAGGAGGCCAAGATGTTCCTCACTCACTCCATCCACATCAAATTCATAATCCAAAGATATCAACCTATACCAACAAAGTCCTTCATTGATGTGGTTAAAACCAAAAGGTTGGTGTCGACTTGTAAGTAAACGCTTGCCCCCAATTTCTATGACTTTCCAAAACTGTATAAGAACTTGGACATGCTACCAGAAAAATATCTTTCGAAAGCATGATTTTATATTCTTCATAAACTCTGGAATAGGAGGAGCAATCAGGTTCCATCGATTATCTCTGTACGATTTTGCAAATTTCCAAGCCAAAAAAAAAAAAAAAAATACAAGGCAGAGTAAGGGTAAGGTAAGCAACAAGAAAAGAAAGTGGGAATCTACTAAATCTAATCTATATATAAAAAATTTGTTAACATGCCTACTACTTAAGCACAGGTTAGAAATGCTATATATTAACGTTTTGTTTTGTCTCACCTATTCGATATTTTCCCTATATTTTAACACTGACAACCGGAGTTGGGATTTTCTCAGAGATAAAACTAACAAAAATTAAATTACATTTTTTAATTAAAAAAAGAAAAAGAAAATTAATAGTAAGTGTTTTAATAAGACAGTGGTTAAATAGAGAATAATTGGAGTGAAATCCAACCAGTAAGTAATATGAGATGAGAGAGAAACTAACCGGAGAAGGGAGGCGGCGGCGGAGGAGGACTTTCGCGAGGGTCTTCTTCTCCACTCCAAAAAACCCAGCCACACTCCAAGATTCCGCGCTGGAATAACAGTTGCTTATTCTTCACATATGATTTGAAATTGGGAGGAAAGTCACGGATCATAAAATCAACCACACGATTTTCTGTCCGGAGGAAATGTTCATTCTCCATCGATTATCTACGTCCCTCTCTCTCTCTCTGCATACTTCCCAGCAGCACCAGCGGCTTGTTCCTCTTATAGGCCTAGTTGCCTCATTAAAAAAATATAATATAATATAATATAATAATAATAGTAGTAATAGGTGAAAGGAAAGTGCACACAAAAGTCAAGTGATTCAAGAGGTTCACATGGTCCAATCTTAAAAAGAAAGGAAAATTATATTCTGGGTACAGGCTAGAAGTACTTTTCGTTATGATGGTTGTATTTTTTTGTTATGATTTATCATATTATTAATTATGATATATTATGATTTTGATTATAATATTATTATTTTGTTATGATTCTTAAATTATTTAGTTATATACCATGTGATATTTAGTTATAATTCAATTTTTTTTTTATTAAGACTCTTAGGCCACGTTTGTTTAACAGATTAGGTTGAATGAAATTATTAGTGAAAGGATTGTTATTGAAGAGATTATTAATGTGGGAATTGTTAATGACATGATTAAGTAAAAGTGTGTTTATTTTGATGATAGTGTGAGAGATGATTAGTGATGAAATTATTAAATTATTTTTATATAAAATGAATAAATAAATTATTTCTATATTAAAAAAATCAAAACAACTATTAAAACAAACAGGTGCACTTGGTTAAAAAAAATAAAAATAAAAAAAATAATTTTTTTTATATAAAATAGACTCAATC
>NW_021026753.1:1569295-1592398 GCF_004153795.1 Camellia sinensis | reverse complement strand
ACCAAAATATTTGAGATTATAATATTATTATTATTATTTAATTATTTACTTAATTTTTTATTCGGGTTTCTCACATTCTCCCCTCCTAAAAAAAAGTTTCGTCCTCGAAACTAACCTGAGTAAATCATGAGAATAGATGTGGGTACTTCTTGCGCATCTCATCCTCGTGTTCCCAAGTCGCCTCTTCAACTAGATGATTACGCCACAGTACCTTAACCAATTTAATGACCTTTGTACGCAACCTTTTCTCTTTCGAATCCAAAATCTGAACAGGTATCTCCTCATACGAAAAAATCCTTTCTAATCTGAAGCGGCTCATAATCTATCACATGCGACGGACTGTGCACATATTTCCTCAGCATAGACACGTGAAACACATTATGCACTCCTGCCAACCTAGGGGGTAAAACAACACGGTACACAACCTCACTAACCTTTTTTAATACCTCAAATGGTCCAATGTATCTAGAACTCAACTTTCCTTCCTTTCCAAACCTGATGACTCCTTTCCATGGTGATACTTTCAAGAATACCACATCCCCCACATGAAACTGTTTCAGAAATAATTTGATTCAATTGATAATATAATAATTTATCAAAACAGTTTAATCATGAAACAACAATTTAATTTTCCAACAGTTCAGGTAGGGGGAACATTTATAAAAATATTAGCATGAAACTACTCACCTGAAACGCAATAATATAATCCTCGAATAGAGTGTAAAAGTCCAACTAGTGGCCTGAACCAAGTATAAAAACTACGCGTCACAACTAATTTAAAAATACTAAAAAAAATAGGAACTAAGTAACCTCAAACTAAAACGCACTAACACGGCTCAACCCAATTCACCGTTACTCTTAAATATTACTCAGTTCGTATTCTTTAGTATTTTTAAATTAGCAGTGACGTGTAGTTTTCATATTGGTTCAGGGCACTAGTTGGACTTTCATACTCTATTCGAGGATTATATTATTTCGTTTCCAGGTGAGTAGTTTCATGCTACGTATATTTATAAATGTTCCCTTACCCTGAACTGTTGGAAAAATTAAATTGTTGTTTCATGATTAAACTGTTTTGATAAATTATTATATTATCAATTGAATCAAATTATTTCTGAAACATGTGTGAACTTGGCATACTGTAAACTATTTGTTTTGGTCTCATGTTTATACTGATGAACTACCATGTTTTGCGAAACTGATGTGTATTGATTATTGGGACCATGTGTGCATTTAGTCCAGGAAAATTATTCCACTGTGTGTGGTGACTCTGGCCACTAGGGAACAGATCCGGGTTGGGCCGTGATGACTCTAGTGCTCAACGATTGTAAGGAAAAGACCTTTAAAAACAACTAGGTGACCTTCAATCGGATCGTCTTTGAGAAAAGGCCCAGGTGCCACCCTGAGGATGACTCTTAGTTCGGTATTGGATCCAACGGGGCTTATAGCCTGAGAAATGTGTGGCAGATTATTTGTTTTTATTGGTACCCAGAAAAGTATTGGTATTCATGTTATAATCTGTTTTAAGTGAAAAATGTCGTTTATCATGTTCTTGCGAGACATGAGTATTTTAAGTGTTGAATTGTGGAACCTTCTTTTTTAAACAGATTGCATTTACCAAACTGTATGCCAATCTAGTTTCTGTGATATATATCATATTTTGGAATTGAACCCTGTTTTCAAAACTGTATTTACTATCCATGCTGCTACTCACTGAGCTATCAGCTGACTTAGTTTTAATCACTTCCAGGTGTTAGAAGGACTTAGAGTGGACTCATGGCATAGCGGGGACTCGATTGCATAGACCTCTAGGACATTCCTTTATTTTGTTTTAGATTGTTATGTCAAATTTGTGCATATTTCTTTTATTCTTATCGAAGTTCATTTAGGATTATTTTTGATATGTGGGTTGTTTATATCCCATAAGTTTGGATGGTTTTTTATTACGGTTGATTTTGCCGTTTATAATTGTGACATGTCTGGATTGAGTTTTGGTTATTTATTATTGGACTATTGTTCAGTTGTTCAATGTGATTGGATTCGTGTTTAGGCTTATGTGTGCCTTGGGCTAAGTCCCTGTGGGCCACGGCCGGTCATGCCCGGATTTGGGGTGTGACACTGGGAACCCCAAAAGTCCGCTTGAGCGTTAATTCCTCCGCTCGAGCGGAGGGAAAAATTCTGGGTTGTCACAAGCAAAGTTCAAAACTTGTGCTCTGATACCATGTAAACACAATTGAGGAAATAGAAAAGTGTATTCAATAATATTGTGTCTATTAATTTACAATACAATGAAAGCATGTATATATAAGCAAGGAAGAGTGGTGAATAAGAATGGAAATCCTAATATGGAAATAACGCAAATTACTATATAATATTTATATACAAAATATATTTACTAACACTCATTGACATTTGATTTGGGTCTTAGAAGTGTTTATTCAAGTCTTTTATCTTTTTCTTGATATGGAAAATCTACTGTTATGATTTTTTCAATTTAGAAAGACATTAAACCTAGGAATGTAATATTTTCTTATCCTAAATGAACTGCTTATCTATTGGGAAAAAGGAGAGAGACATAAAAAAATCTTAAATGGGCATTTGAAGTTAGGAAACATAGACGAGAGGCTTGAGCAGGGCATCAGAATTATATTGTGTGTTTTATTTTTTTTTTTTTTTTTATTCTTTATCATAGTTGGCCAGGTCTAAAACATGGCTCTCCTTCCTGTATAACAATCTTTCATAAGCGTCCATGGTCTTACTGTCTCACTTGTATTCAAGCCAACCTTCAAAGAAGGTAATCATAGGATCACTATTTTAGGCAATCTGATGGGCTAATCTGGAATGAAATTCCAATGATTTAGTTGTGGGTTCATTTACTATATTCATCACATACCCTGTTGCACTCATCAACTTCCTTGTATTTATATTTCATATACAGCAAAAAAAGGGAGTCTTCTTTTCAATGCGATATCCCAATTATATCTTTATTTTTTCAGATGGAGTTCTTTGTATTCGTGAGAACATAAAGTTATTACTTTATATAGAGGATTTCTTTGTATTATTCAAGGTGAACAACTTGTATTAAAGATGGCATTTCTACATTTGTATGTTGTATTCAACTCAATTATTTATGTTTTTCTTCTAATGTTCAATATGTAACGAGAATGGGATACTATTCAGATTCTACGAGTGGAAAATAGATGGGTCGAAAAAGCAGTCTTTCTATGTTAATTTTTAAGGATGGTCGCGGCCTCTTGTGTTTGCTGCTCTTTGTGATTCTTGGAAAACTCTGAAGGTGAATCACCATTCATACATTCACATTTGGAGCTAGCATATCTATTGCAACAGATTATTGTTTATTGTAGATGTTTTGGTCATATCTAGTTAAGCATATAATATTATTTGAAAAAATGACGTTTTAGCTTGAAAACAGTTTCAATAATAGTATCTCTTATCTGCAGCTGTCAATTCCCATTCTTGTTGGCATCAAATGTAGACAGCTAGTTGACATATTACGACTCCAAATTGCACTACTATTTAAATGGATAATGTTGGATTTTGTGCACTTTGGACTATACACTAATTAATTTATACTTACAAGCAGGAGAGATTCTTTATACATTCACTATCATGACAACTTTGTCTTCACCAACTCTGGAGATTCTTTATACAAAAAATTAGCATTTTGGGCCCTACATACTCTAGTCCCCCCAAATCAAAATAAATTTGTCACCCTCTAAGCAAAATTCCTTGGTTTGTCGCTGCTGGAATTGGTTATGAGTGAATTCAGTTGCAATCAAAACAAAGATATTTGATGAACTAATAGTTCAAGGTGTTGCTTAGTTTTAAGGACCGCATTATCTTGTTTGTGATTCTATTTATTGTCATTTATCTGGTTTTCGTTCATCATTTTTCATAAGAGTGGGAAATTGGGACCTGCATAATATGGGCATTGGTGCTATGTCACCTGGTGGCACATTTGAAAATTCTTTGCTAATGTTTTACTTAATCTTCTATTACAGATACGAAGCCTATTATTTTGGGTGACAAGGAATCAACCAAGACATGGCCAATTGGTTCCTCATCTTCCAAATTTGACACCGTACTCAAGCCATATGAAGTGGCAGATTTGGTAAAAGCTTCTTGAAAATAAGAAACAACAGCAGTTACTTCTAGATCTACTTCATTAAATTAACCAGCTTATGGGGGCTAAACATAATTTTCTTGGGTACAGAAACTTCAATTTTCAGGTGTGGTACCTTGTGACACCTGCAATGGGTAAGGCCTCTTTTGATGGACCAGAGTCCAATAAGGAGGTGAAAATACTTGGTTTATCTATCCACTTTTCAACATAATTAATGTTCATGAGATCTAAAGGTTGTGAAAAGTGCTCTCTGCTCCCAACAGTGTGTCTCGATTTGAGTCACAAGAATTAGCATTTTCACAAAAAAGTAGGGGTAAGGTTGTCTACCTACCATCTCTCCTAGACCTACTCCAAGTGAGAGCTTGGTGCATTTGGTACAACCTTATGAGGTAGACTTTAGGTTAAGTTAAATAATTGCTAAGCATTTATAAATTATGTGTTGACCAAAATGAACATTTGCACCACACTGAATTTGAAAACTTGGTAGACTGATTACAGATTGCAGTGTCTTGAACTATCCTATGTCAATTGTTGTTGCATTTGATATTCAGGAAAATCTAGTCACTGCCTTTCAATGTATGGCTTCATATGCTCTAATTGATTGCTTTCATTTAATTTGAGTCATGCTCAACCGTTTTCTGGCCACTTCTTGTTCCCTGCATGACTTTGCATGAGGACAGATTAACACAATGATCTCGTGTATTTTGGTGACATTCAACATTAGTGTAATGATTTGAAAAGTGTCAACATGTCATTGCCTAGTCTAAGTTTTCAGCTTAGCATTATATCTCTTTTAATATGTGCATCCATTTTAACTGTCAACTTGTTGAAAAACCATAAACTTGTAGGCTGCTACAATTTTGCATAATTTTATCACATAAGTTTCCCTAATTTGAAACCATGGTGTGTAGATAAAGTTGAAGTTTGATGAGACAAATCTGATCTCAAAGTTTTTTTCAAAGAAGGGAGCCAATAGTGAACAGGAGTCAAAACCACAAGTTGGAAGCATGCATAAAGTGCCCATTAAGATCAATAAACCTAAACGCTTGAAAGAGGAATTTGAGACTGAAGACAAAATGGATTGTCCTTCCCTCACTGAAGAATCCAATGATGAATCAAAGCCTAATGTTTCTACACTTTCTGATGAAGCAGCTGCAAATCTGTCTATCAAGCGAGACTATGAGGAATTTTCAGTTGACATGAAACTTTGTACTGGCGAAACTAACAAGCCTTGAATTAGTCTGCCTAATAAAAAGGGAAACCTTGGTGCTGTAGGTGATAAACAACCAACATTATTTTCCTGCTTTGGGAAAAAATTGTCACATACCCCATGATGTATGTTCCACCTGCATGTGAAATTGTATATATGGGTGTTAAAAATATGACTCCTTGGAGGTGTTGCAGGGATTTTGATGAATTTTTTTCACATTCCCTTAACCGGTAAGAGAGCTATTGTTTGTTGTTCTTAAGAACCTAAAAAGTATCTTCATATTATTTTGTATTCTCATGGAAAGGGAATTTTGTAAAACTGTTGCCCCATGTTTGCCACTGAAAGAGTTGTTCTATTTGCACAACAAATGGAAACCTCTTGTGTTTCATTGTAGTTTGTGATCTTTGCTGACTTCTCAAGGGTTGATGTTGTAGGCTTGTAAATTTCTATTTTTTTATTTTTGGGTGTAAGGAAAAGGAAACTGGGAAGGAAAAATATTAGGGATGAGGGTAATAAAGGATTATAGAAATTATAAAATAAAAAAAAAAATCAAATTTTGAGGGTGTAAGGAGTTAAATTGGTGGTGTAAATAGAATTTCCCAGAAAAATAATCTTAAGAGCGAAATATGATTTATTGGTATATTTCCCAAAAATGTAAGGTATGCATTCTTCTAGACTTGTAAAGTTTGAAAATTATTCTCAAAATTTGTAAAGCACAAACCGCCAAACCAATCGCATCCATTCCCAATCCACTCAATCCGCATCTTACCACTTAAGTGGATGGATGTGGATTGATTTTTTTTAATTGGTCTACTTTTGGACAGATGGCAGATGGTGGATGAGATGCCACTTGACCAACTTGAACCTCAGCACCCCTAGCGAACACGTATATGACACGACCCATGAACCCATGTAATAAGTAGGTCGTGTTCGGATTGGACATGTAGAATTAAAAATGAGACGTCTATGTCGTTTATTTTAGTATGTAACCTGTTAACACGAATACGACCCGAAAATGATGCGTCTAACTAATTTACTTTAGTGTATAATCCATTATCATTGATACGACCCGGGAATTACATATATACACTTATTTTTAATAATTATAAATATAATTTAATCAAATTCCATCTCAAGCATTCATTAAATGTTAAAACTAATCTCAACCATTTATTTATCTATACTATATATATATATAAAAGCAAATGTAGTGAAGTATATTAGGCCTCTAAACTCTTAATACTAAATTCTCAAGTACTCTCTCTCTCTCTCTCTCTCTCTCTTACATGGCATTATGTAAAATTTCCTTTATCTATTTTCCAAAATTTTAATTATTTTTTAAAAATAAACATAACAAAAATAAATAAATAAAAAATGAGATATATAAACAGATAAAATTAAAAAACTTGATCTCTATTTCTTCAATTAAAAGATTGTTAATTAACAAATTTGATCTCTATCTCTAGCTCTTCCTTATATGTAAAATGTTTGTTTCATTTATTTTTATGTTACATTTTCAAATTAGATTTGATATATATCTCTTTACTATATCTATATATATAGCAATGCTCCTATCTTATTACTTTACATTCCTCTCCACTTCTAATAAAAAAGACAACTGTTTATATATATATGATTTATGATTGTAAGTGTTGTATGAATGGAATTCCTCTCCACTTCCAATAAAATAAAAATAAAATAAAAACTTTTTTTTATTTGAATCTTCCATCACACTGTTATTTTTTATTTCGAGTTTGATTTTTGTAATCAAACAAATTCTCTCATTTCTTTTATTGTATATATATATATATATATTATGATTGTAAGAGTTGTATGAATGGAAACAAGCCATATCGTTGATGCGATTTCTACATAATTTGTTGATTGAACATTTCGATTGCACATCTCATTTTGCATAATTGAAGTTGTATGGAAGTTTACTACCGAATATTTTATTTTTCTTTTTTTACTTCTTCTTTTGTTTGGGTGGATAGGGGATATTTATTTATTTATTTATTTTTCACTTCTTTGAGACTCATAAATGTTGAAACGATCATAATTCTTTTTTAACGATTTAATCAAGAAGTTTGACTCATATTTCATGGGGATTTTTTTTTTTCTTTTTTTATGTGTGTGCGAGTGATGAATTTGATGTATATTCTTGTTTCTAATTTTTTCCTATTTCAAGTTGTACATGTTAAATGGAAAGTAATAATAATAAAATAAAACAGCTTTATTATTTTTCGTTGGGTTTGTGTTTGGTTTTTTGCAATGCATTTTTAGATATGTTTGCAATGCACATCTTTCACTTTGCATTAAGGTCTTATGCATTTCTCTACAAGAGACAGAGCTTAAGAGATGGTGAATTGAAAGTTCTTCACATTCAAGGAAAATGCATGGGATATTTGAAAAATAAATAAATTAGAAAATCTATATATAATTTTTTTTTTGCAATGCACTCCTTTCACTTCATGTATGTATATATCTATATATATAAGAGACAAATCTTGAAGAAATTCAAAGATCTTTACATTTAAGGTAAATGCATGACATATTTGAAAAAATTAAGTTACAAAATCAATATTAAAACTTTTTTTATTATTACAGTTGATGTTAGTTTTATAAGGCGAATATAAATTAGTACACGCTACTATTCATGTATATAGTGACAATGTGAAAATAGTGGTAGAAAATAATTGAACATTATTTCAATTGAATATTTTTTTTACTCTTGCACTGATATGATATATGACATGTATCACACAAATATATATATATATATATATTATTTTATTTCTGCAAGTGAATGTCGAATCGTCAAAATTATTGACTATTAAATAATAAGCTAAAATATTTTTTTGATTTTTTATTGAAAAAAATTTAAAACACTAAATTAATAATTAAATTTACTTTGAGTGATATGAGAGAATTAACTTATGAATTCTATAAAATTGAAAAATCATATGATATTTCTATTTTATTTTTAAACTTTATACAACACTAATATATAACTAAAATTTGTATTTACGAGGGACAATAATATTATTTAATTTTTTTTGCTTTTTTACAGACAATGAAATTTTATTTATGCTGGTTAATATACAGAGAGATGACTCATGATACCCTAGAACCCTCGCAACTGCTCTCATCTTCTCGGCTGCTCTACTCTTATCTTATCTGCCTATCCGATCCAATTGCACACCACTCTCTCCCTCTCTCTCTCTCTCTCTCTCTAAGACCCTCTTCCTCCCTGTCGAAAAAAATGCTCGCTGAGTCGTTGTTGCTCTCATCTTCCATTTTGTGTTACTGAATACAGTTTTAACACGTCATGACACGACACGACATGATGCCCACCCCTATTATACGATGATGAACACAAAACCTAAGGAATAAATTGTGATGCCCCAAAGTAGATGTCCCCGAACGCCCCGGGAGGGTGAGTCCCGTTCTGTTCATTTGGGGTCACTACAGCTCAGGACTCTCAAATTGTCACGGTTCTTAATCTGAACCAAAGAGTTCAAATCCGGCATATCGTTTTGAGAAAAACAGATTTTTAGAAAAGAAGTGCCAAACATGGACTGCTTTGCCAGATACAGAGTCGCCACCTAAATATTTTATTTTGGGGAAATTTAGGAAACCCTGACTCGTTTGCCTAAGGCCACGTGTCCGTCATCACCAAAGTTGCCTCGGCTCGGGAACTTGGGTACGATTGGGGAAGGTCACTTCGTGAGCACCCCCGCTCGCCCGATCAAAGATCGGCCTCTACTAACCATGATATCTAGTTTTGAAAATATTGTGTGTTCTTATTCCGGTTATTAGCCTAGATTTACTATGTGATGCGCACAGCATACAAGTATAGACTGGATCGCCTGAATTGGAACAAAACATTTCATGTTCGTTTATTTGAAAATGGTTTGATGGTGCTACCCGCAAGTAGGCTAAGACGTGGATTTGCCACCCTCGGGTGGGCTTAGAAAACATGATTTTGCCACTATCTAGTGGGCTTAAAACGCACATTTGATGAATTGTTCCAATTCAGATAATCCAACCTTCACCCATAGGCATTCAGGCAGTTATATCACATAAGCATATAGCCTCATAGTAAGCATGCTATTCATGGCAGTCACTCACACGCATGCAAGGATGCTAAAGCATAAAACTCACCGAGTACTCCAAGCCAAAACAGAAGCTCATTAGAAATCCATGCATGATCCTAATTATACAGAGATGCCTAATGCAACACATGCAAAAATGCGACTATAACAGGCTCGGCTATTCTAAACATGGCATATGAGATGCAACAGCTAACAAGTATTCAACTTTGGAATTGAAATACAAATACAGTTAGTATGATGCGCCGAACCCGGTGCATGCAAGACAGATGAATGAATGCAAACATGCTATCATACTGTATGCTAATTGAAACATGCCCTAATCTAACCATCATAAGCAGGTAAATAAAATGGAAGAAAGACGTGGGGTTGGAAGACATACAACACACACACGCACACTTATTACAGTTATGCCCTCGCGCAGAGGGTCCGAATAAATAGTACAGTCCAAAATAATACAGTCCAAATAAATACAGTCCAAATATATACAAATTCCTAATTAATTTACAAATTAACTAAGAAAGCTGTAAACTGGCATGCAAGCCAGGGACTGCCTTGACTCCGTCCCGGATGATAGATGATGCCTGTCTGGGCTGCCTTGCGCGGAAATCCACTAGGATGCCCCGATTAGCCTCTGTTTTACAATTATTCTTGGAAAGCGCGCCAAGCTCCAGAAGGCTGCCAATTCTTGATTTGCTGCAACAGAGAGCAGGAAAGGGGCATAGCAATGTATTTTCACAGATGTATGCATGCCTCGATCCTCGTGCCACCAATCACGCATATTGATGCATGATGGCCGAGGGGTCGAATTGTGCAACTCAATATAGAATGAATGCACATATAAACACAGCAAGACCTAACTCCATCATGAATAATCCGGAGTGTCGGTGACTGGGGAATTGAGACACGTTCCGTCACTCGGAGTACGAAACGTACCTCGTTTCCCGTACTCGAGCTAACCCCTATCCCAAGCACGATGCCATATGCATGATATGCATGAAATGCAACTAATATACAACCTAGCATGCACAATGCTATGAAATGGCATACACGATGCACGAGGTAACATGGCATACACAATGCTCTAACATACAACCTAGCATGCGCAATGCAATGAAATGAGATGGCATACACAATGCATGAATGGACTTACACTAACACAAGTGGATCTCAGCCACACTCGCATAAGAGGCCAATCGATGAAAATGAGACACTCGAAATGCGTGCACACATGCACGCAAACCAAGGACCGACCCTAAGGCACCAAATGCCACTCTAACAAGACATGGCAAGACATGAAATATGATATACAAGCATACAAGTTTCAGCAGCAAAACATGACCCAAAACAGCCCCGAAGCATGAACACATGGCACCCGATGCATGAAATGAAACCGAAATGCAAAACTAGGCCTATGCATTGGCCTATAGCTATTCAAAACATGCACTATTTGCCTATTACATATGAAGACAGATTCAAGGCAGTCCAAAAATAAGAACATTTTCAGTTCTAAGAAAGGTCAAACAATAAACACAAATAGGGAAAAACTAGCATGCAAAAATGGCCCTAAATGTGAGATAAAGAAGCAACTAACAGATGCTGACCCCAAACAGATTAGGGCCCTTCAACAATGTTAAAGAGAGGCCCAAAATATGATCTTTAACAGTTTATGACCAACCACAAAAACCAACACAGGTATGGCTAAGCTCACATGCAAGAAATGGGCCAAAAGAGGGTCAAAGAAGCAAGTGGTGGTTTTTGGCATCAAACACAAAGGGGCCCTTCAACAATGTTGAAGAGGGGCCAAAAATATTGTACTTTACAGTTGATGGCCGGACCCAAAACAGTATGCATGCAAGACTAAGATACTATGCAAAATGAGGCCAAAAAGAGAGATATAATACAAAGTGTATAAAGGATGCCTCAACCATGAAAGACCCTTAAAGAAACATGAATATAGGGTAAAAATAATTCCATTTTCAGTTCGGACCACAGCCCAAAAACAGAAGCAAAATAGGCTAACAAATCATGCAAAAATATGGCCAAAAGAGAGATATAATGGCAAGTAGTAAATGGAAGCCTTAAACAGCAATGATCCCTTCAACAATATTTAAGAAGGGCTCAAAATAAGCAAATTTACAGTTTATGACATGCCTCAAAACAGTCTACACATAAGCCAAAAATACCACACAAGGAATAGGCATACAAGAGGGGTAATGAAGCAAGTGCAACAAGGGGGCCTCAAAAAGTGAGAGACCCTTAATGAAACATGAAAAATGGCTCAAAATAAGCCTAGTTCTAGTTAGGGTTGGAGCCCAAAACAGCAAGAAAATATGACTTAGAAAGGATACAAAAAACAAGCTAAAAAGAGAGAAAATGGTGCTTACCCTTGAAGACCAAGCTTTAGGCAACTCTTGGCTTGAGTTTTGTGGTTCCTTAGCTCTGGAAATCAACTTCTAGGTGCTGGAATGGAAGATGGGGATGTGGTGCTATGAGGTGTAGTGCAAAATGGTGTAGGGTTTGAAGGATTGGAGCTTGGAAGAGAGGGAGAGGAAGGTGTATGTATGCAAGGCTCTTAGGTGATTTTTTTCAACCCCTGAAACCAGAGCTGGAGGCTGGTTATATAGGCAAAAAGAGGGGGAAATGGGGGAAGAAAATGGAGGGAAAACAATCAAGTTTCCCCCAAAAAATGCACCCCCCCAGATACACAATCTGGGGGGAAAACAGATACACAGCTGTAAGGAACAGGGTGCCAGGAGCATGGCCGGCCAGCTATCTCAGTTGCAGGTGGCCGGCCGGCCAAGGGTCAAAAGGTTCAAGTATAATTAATGGCCGGCCACCACAGGAAGAGATCCTCTGATGTGTGCACAACACAACCCTGTGGTTAAACACTGGAAAAAATGAACCAGGAGAGAGAACAACCCACTTTTAGGAGGGGTTCAAATGGGTCAGAAAGGATTAATGGCCGGTCACCACATATTGGTGGCCTCACAGATGTGTACATCACAAATATGTGGTTTAGGGTTCAAGAAAATGGCCCAAGGGTGTTCAACATTGGCTTTGAAGTGAGGAAAAACGGGCGACGGAGGGCGATGAAGGGATAAAGTTGGCTGACAGAACAATTATTAGCCTCCCACCCTTCTACGGCCTTCTTACCAATGAAACAGAGGTCCCTGCCAAAAATGAACTCAAACCGATGCAGAATGAAGGTTCGGGGGCCGAAACGCGCAGCCCGAGGCCCCGAAAACTGGCTGTTAGGCAATGGGAGTGGTGTTCGACCACAAAGTCGGTCTCTTGGGCCACAGTGTCCCTCAAAAGGGAGCAAATAAGAAGTATGCCAAAAACCGAAGCAAATGGAGGTGGTTAAGCGGTCCCGAACTGAGGCACACGGCCAACGGCTCCGAAAAACAGGAAACCGGACTCCAAATGGGCAAAATGGCCTACGACCACAAAACGTAGCCCACGGCCACTGAGAGATTATCTACGAGACCTCTCCCTCCCTTCGCGAAGAGAAAACAGAGAAAACCGAGCCTGGTTCGCAAACCGAGGCAAAGCACAAAAGTGTCCGGAAGCCCGGAGGCAAGGCTCACGGCCAAGACTCTGAAACTTCTGAACGAGCACATTATGCAATATCACCAAGCGCTTAACTAGTGACGTCTGAGTCTCAAGGTCAGTCAAAAATGGGGTGTTTACAGTTGCCCCGCTTTGACAAAACTCGAAAGTCATAAGTGACGGGAGTGAATGTCAAAGCCCGGAGACGACCCATTTTTGACAAGGCCGAAGACTTAGACAAACATACAAAATAACACCAATGTGCCCGCAGGCATGCCCGCAGGCAGGGGCAAAACGCAACTGACAATGCAAGAAGCCGAAGGTAACTCAATGATCGTGTAAATGCAGCAAGCTGTAATGAAGCAAGTATTCGCAAATAGATGCAACAGTTTTAAGCAAGAATGCAAAGCAACGACTACATTCCATGCAATTATGATGCAATCTTAGCGAGTGTGGTGAATACACTATATGAATAAAGTGTGATTGATACACCAAGTGAAGCAAAATATGATGGATATACACAAAGTGTGATAGATGCACTATGTGAACAGAGTGTGATAAATACACTAAAAGCGAACGCAAAATGTGATAGATGCACTATGCGAACGAGTGTGATGGATACACTAAAGGTGAATGTGTGTGATAGATGCACTTAGTGAACAGAGTATGATTGATATACTGAAAATGAACACAAAGTGTGATAGATGCACAATGTGAGCAGAGTATGATTGATATACTAAATGTGAACACGAAGTGTAACGACCCCAAAATCTATATCTGAAATTACCCTTATACCATTGTGGGTTAATGCCTTTTTAATTTAATGATATCTGTTTGAATGGAAGAATTATCTGTTGGGTCACGGCTTTAAAATTGAAATTACCGACCTTTACAGGTTCAAAAATCACAATTGAGTACTTGGGTATGTTAATGGGAATTTTTAGACCTATTTGGAAAAATTAATTGGAAATCCAACTTGTCTGATTCGTTAATGTATGTTTGGGTGGTTAACTTAATACTGCCAATTGAAGGCCTTAGAGACTTCAGAAACCAGAACAGAGGACGTGTTTATGATTTGCTCAATTTTTAGGGTCACCTGGGAAGTTTAATTGAAATTTGATTTTGTGCGATTCGTAAGGGCGTGTTTGGCCTCCTTATTGTGAAGAGCTTAAGTGTGTATATATTTATATATATGGAGGCATGTTATGTGTGTTGGGAACTGAAGATATTTGAGCCAAAAATATCTAAGGTAGAAGAGAAGAGAAACGTGAGAGAGAAAGAGAGAAAGAGACCAAGATTCTTGAAGAAATAAAAACAACCCAACAATCATGGGGGTTTGGAGATGATTAAGGGGAATTGAAGAAAGAGAAGGGGAATCAACCATGGAGGTTTGAGGAAATGGAGGAGATGAGAGGAAGACCAAGATTGAACTAAGGTATGATAATTTATCTTGAATCCTTGTGTTTAAGACATTAATTTCATGAAATCATAATGATATGCAAAGATTTGAGACCATTTAAGTTAAAGTTCTAAGCATGTATTTAATTGAATTCAATTTAAGGAATGAGACCTTGGATCTATGCTTTGTTTATGATTGGGGCTCAATCTTATGAATACTATATGAAATGCACTTTAGAATTGTCCAAAGAATAAAATCAAGCAAGAATTAAGTGAATTTGTTTGAAGACCCTTGAGGATTATGAAAGATTAAGCTTGAAGATTATGAAAGATTAAGCATGAATCTTGAACCTTGAAGCAAAGATTGATTTGTTTGAAATGAAAATACATTTGGTTAATGTTAAATTATCATGTTATGGGGCAATTTTACATGTTTTTAAGTGATTTATATTAGAAATTAAGCTTAAGAATGGAAGAACCAAGTGTTGAAGCAAAAAGAGCCATTTTCGGACTCCAAACTGCCCAGAGCCGCACGTGCGGCGGGTCTTCCCTCACCGCCGCACGTGCGGCGCTACAGTACCAAAACCAAAATTGAATCTGCTAAAAAAGCACGTTCTCCCGCACGTACGGCGCCATTCCCGCACGTGCGGGGAGACAGCTCTGTTCAGCCAACTTTGAACAAGCATATCTTTTGCATCCGGACTCCGTTTTGAGTGATTCTTGAGCCTAAAATGAAGCCCCGGAAGTCTAGTTTCCAATGGTGGTAGTCTCACTCCCAAATTCTAAATACAGAAATAGTTATGTTCAAATTAGTGAGAGTTTCTCACTTTCTGTCTACCGATTTTGTACCGTTTCTTCGTCGGAACCTTTCTCCTATCGCTTCCTCTTATCTTGAGGCATGGATTATAACCTATGGAGGAATAATGAGTCTAGAACCACCATGGCTATTGATTAAAGAATAAGAAAGAGATTGGTTTTATTCTCATATTCTGTTATGTGCATTATGTTTGTAGGTCAAGACGAGGACATTGTTCCACCGCTTCAGAGACCTACCACTGTGAGTAATACTACGGAAATGTACATTTTATTTACCATTGATAATTATTGTCACTAATGCTCTGTTCTTCGTAAGTGATACATGAACATTTATGACGATTGGAAGTCAATGTGAACGTTGCAAGATTGGCATACATCGGTATGACTTTAAAATCATTATGCCCTGTCAATAGCTAATAAATGGAACTATGGTATTCTGGTATCTCTGGAATCCTTCAATTGGTAAAATGTGTTTACCTTTCGTTAATATTTATCAAGAACGTTCTGTTAAACTTAAGTTAACTACATTAACTCAGGTGAATGATGCAATGGTTACCAGTAATACTCTGTTAGTTGCGGGTCAACCACATTAACATATATGAATGATTAAATAAAGGTGTATGTTACTGATTAATAGCTCAAGTGAACCATACCATTTCTTAATGAATAAAGAGACTTTGTGTTCATCTTCGAAGAATCAGAATAATTGGAAAGTTATGTAAATCCATATGAACTCAAAGTGATTCCAAATCTACAGCATGAATGCAAAAGTTTAACATCATTAAGTGACCCACATGAGAATGTGAATTATTCCATTTTGTTAAGCGCACGATAATGACATGATATAACAAGAAATGCCCTATTACGTTATGAGTTAATAAATGATTATCCATAAATGTAAAAATATTCATGGCATCCTAAGCACAAGGCCCTTACCCGGGGGTAGTAATACCGTGGTTCAAGTAAGTTACGAGATATCTCTTGCCACCGACGGTCTTGTACGGGTGGGTTATGTTTTTCCATCGACGGTCTTGTACGGATGGTACCACCGACGGTCTTGTACGAGTGGGTTATGTTTTGCAATCGACGGTCTTGTACGGATGGTACCACTGACGGTCTTGTACGGGTAGGTTATATTCAAGCATGAACTCTGATTTTTGTTTCTGATTCAACCATAATTAAGAATATGTATGAATATGTTTCTATTTATCCGTTCCGTTTATGCTATGTTATAACGTGATATGAATTGATCGGCCTTTAAGACCTAACGATTTCTGGTATGGAACAAAGTGCTACACGGAACTAAGTGTTACGGCGTGAGTCACCTCTAGAATCCGTGTGAGACACCTCTTGGGTTCATACAAGTATGTTCAAGGGCTATATGCCAACATGTGTAAAGCTTAATGCTAATACGTTCAAGGGCTTAATGCCATTCTGTTAAAGGGCTTAATGCCATTCTGTTTAAGGGCTTAACGCCACTCTGTTCAAGGGCTTAAAGCCATTCTGTTTAAAGACTGGGCCTAAGGCTGTCTTGAAATTAGTACAAAATCATATTAACTATAAGTTCTCTATATTTATATACCTTCTAATTCAAGTTAGTTATTGGATTATCACGTACTAGTATTCATTGAGCCTTGCTCACTCTGTTTTTATGCATGTGTATGTAGGTGAGCCATCGGTGATTGACACTAGAACTGTATTGGGGTCAACCTTTTTGCCAAGCCGCCTGGGGTACGCCTCCGTGTTGAGGCCTTACTTTTGATTACTAGGAGTTATGTAATTTTTGGAGTCTTATTTAAGTTTGTGTGAGATCTGCATAATTTTGTGTTTGTATATGTAATTATGGAAATGTATATAAATGCTAAATTAATTAAGCCATCATGTATGCACAAGCTCAATGGATGTTGCATTTTATTGTTATTGCTTCCGCTTAAGGCCCCATATGTGATATACTGAATGAACACAAAGTGTGATAGATGCACAATGTGAACAGAGTATGATTGATATACTGAATGAACACAAAGTGTGATAGATGCACAATGTGAACAGAGTATGATTGATATACTGAATGAACACAAAGTGTGATAGATGCACAATGTGAACAGAGTATGATTGATATACTGAATGAACACAAAGTGTGATAGATGCACAATGTGAACAGAGTATGATTGATATACTGAATGAACACAAAGTGTGATAGATGCACAATGTGAACAGAGTATGATTGATATACTAAATGTGAACACGAAGTGTGATAGATGCACTATGTGAACAGAGTGTGATTGATATACTGAATGAACACAAAGTGTGATAGATGCACAATGTGAACAGAGTATGATTAATATACTAAATGTGAACACGAAGTGTGATAGATGCACTATGTGAACAGAGTGTGATTGATACACTGAAGGTGAACACAAAGTGTGATAGATGCACTATGTGAACAGAGTATGATTGATATACTGAATGAACACAAAGTGTGATAGATGCACTTAGTGAACAGAGTATGGTTGATATACTGAATGAACACAAAGTGTGATAGATGCACAATGTGAACTGAACAGAGTATGATTGATATACTAAATGAATGAAGTGTGATCGATACACTAAACGAGAATGTATGTGATAGATACATAAAAGTGAATATGCGCATGGTAGATACACAAAATGAGAATGTGTGTGATAGATACACAAAAGTGAAAGAAGTGTGATTGATACACTAAGTGAACAGAGCGTGATTGATACCCTGAATAAATGAAGTGTGATTGATACACTAAGCAAATGAATAAAGTGTGATAGATACACTAAAGAAATGAAGTGAAGTGTGAAGTGTGATTGATACCCTGAATAAATGAAGTGTGATTGATACACTAAGCAAACGAATAAAGTGTGATAGACACACTAAAGAAATGAAGTGAAGTGTGAAGTGTGATTGATACACTAAATGAATGGTCTTAAACGGAACTTCTTTGAATGAACCGTACATACAATATCGTGCATGAATGAGAATGAAACTTGATAGGTGCAATGCAATACAATGCATGATGTTTAAGGAATGCAATAAACAAGCGTAACGGCGCTTTTAGAAAGCACTTCATGAGGTGAGTGGCGGTGAATCGCTCTGCTCCGATGGGAATCTTCCCCTGTGCTCTTCGAACACTTACCTTCAACTTACAGTACAAAGGCTCTGAAGTACTGACAAGGGTTCTTCATGTAGAACACTTTGGACGTTGCTTTTCTTCCTGATCATATTCACAACTTTCCCTATTGTCCAACGGGGTGACAGACTAGGTTGGTTCGGTATCCAGAATTGAGGTGCATACACGCTATCTCAACCTATGGGGCTTCCATACAGATTTCAAGCCGAGGGCATGCCTCTGGGTATTTAAACCAGACTTTAGTCCCGGAAATCCCGAACCTTTACGTTCTAGGCATCAGCCATTCGAACTCTAGTTTCCACCGTCGCAGCTGGTCTCGTAGGAACTCATTGCAAACACGGCCAAGATGTCCCTGGCAGGGAATGGTACTCAAGGAGAGCACTTCTGATTGCCATCTTGGCTTGAAGCAGACTTGATCTTGAGCTTGAGGTAGAGGCACACTCATACTTCGGAGCATTTGGCAAGACCTGAAGAGGTACACACGGAATGTAGTCCTGGAACTTTACTAAAGTCGAAACAAACTCAGATACCTGACATTTTCCTCTTTTGCTTTTGCTTTGCATTCTGGAACTCATATAGCTTTAGATAGGTCCTGGTTTTACTATTCTGACGTGACCTGGGTTGAATCTTGCGGTTTTATGAAAGAACGAATCTTGTTTTGCACAGATGTGGAGAACGGCACGGCACTCGGAGCGCAGAACGATTTTATTTTTGAAATTGAGAGATGAGTTTTCGACCAAGTATTGAGCCTACGACTGAACACAGCAAAACGACTCAACAAGGAAATAAAAGGCACACAACCTAGACACATCGAGTAACACTCGAAACGACTCAAAACAAGAATCGAGATAAGACAAAAAGACACGACACTCAGACGTGCACAGGGAGCCTGTTTCACCGGGTAGTGTTTCCCACCCTTTCTCATTTGTGGTTCTCACATCAGTCGGCCCTCAAACTTTGTTTTTTTTGGAAAAACCCTTTTCTCACTTTTCCTCTCATCGCACATCTCTCTATTCTTCGTTCTCTCATTTTTCATCCCTCCCCTGGGTGGTTGATGGATAAACAGCAAATTGTGGTCTCGTACTCCTAGCATTCTGCTAGATTCTCTTTCTTCCGCTCACAGCTAGTGAATTCCTTCCACGGAAAGGTTGCGCTACAACTGGGTGTGTAGCAAATCTGCAGCTAACATCAGTTGATGATGCTTTGCTGGGGAGTTTGGACGTGATAAGATCTGTCCAGATGATGGAGTGGAATATCTTGCCCCATTCTAGTTCGTGCTTCGCACTTTGCTTGATACCTCGTTGCTTGGAGGATGTGAGAGCTTTCTGCCCTTTGTTGTGCCCTTTTCTGGCGAATACGGTGCCCTTTCCGACAAGTAGAGTGCCCTTTCTGGCAAGTATTTTGACAAAGGGGAAAAGACAGAACACCTGACTCAACTGTGCCCCTAGTTCATCATTTTGACCATTTTTTGTTTTAGTTTTTTCCTAAAAAATTTTGAACAAAATGAGAGTTAGATTAACATGTTTGTTCAATTTTCTGATTTTAAAATCATGCAAGTCAGGCCATGAGCACTGAAAATTTTCCTCATTTGGGTCCAAGAAATGGTCCAATTTTAAAAATGGAATACTTTTCGAGAAGATTAGTCAATCTCAGTAAAAATTCTCAAAAACTATTTCGCAAACGGCCACTGCTGAACGAGCACGGAACCTACCCTTGAGATGCACAACCTCAGATCCGAGGGAAAATTGCCCCTTTCTTGAAGGACAATGCATGGCAACGGAAAGTTGCCCCTTGTTTGAACGGCACCGCGGCGCATTGAATGGCAACGGAAAGTTGCCCCTTGTTTGGATGGCACCGTAGCGCATTGTAGGCAGTCCTCAGAGTGACAAACACAACCAAATCCTCAGATATAGAGAAGACAAAGATGGCCAGAACCATCGCATGGACACAATTGAATTGGAAGTGTTTATGGCTGGACTTCAGAATGAAGTTGCCTACGTATCCCAAAGATGGGAATCAAGCCTTACGTAGTTCGGGGTTAAGGTACACTCGGGTATTTAACCTCTCCTTTTTATGCTCTGACTTTTGCCAAGGCGCCTGTTGCGGGTTTTCGACCTTGCGAGCTTTGTTTTTCTTTTTTTCAATTTTTGTGTTCTTTTCTTTTTTTGATTTTCTTCTCTTTTCTTTTCTTTTCTTTTCTTTTTTTTTTTTGCATTTTTTTCTTTCTCTTTTTTTTTTTTTTTTTTTTTTTTGCTTTTTGTATATAACTTTTCTTGCTCTAACTTTTGCCTGGGTCGCCCTTCCGGATTTTCGGCCTAGCGAGCCTCTCAAAGGGTAAAAGTGTAGCTTTGTCCATGTCAAATGGTTTTGTGATCCTGAAGTCGTCTGAATCCAGGAGAATGGCTGTTATATCGATTTGCAGAATGATCCATCTTCGCCTCTTCGAGCACATCGGACGTTTTCGCCCCTAGTTCGAGGGGTGTTTCTGTTCTAGCTTCGCAAACTTCTTCTGATGAGGTCTGATCTTCTTGATCTGACTTTGGTGCCTCTTGTTTGAGGGCTGTTTCAAATCTGGCCACACAGGCCTCATAGCGCGGTTGACCGTTGAACACTCTGAATCCAAGGTCAAGGTAGCAAGGGCTCAAGTCTCGAGGCTGAGAATGATCCTAAGCTGCACAATCTCAAGAGCGATTCCACACAAGTCTTCGCAGGACCGCGCAAAACATTTTGTTTTTGAAAGTTTTTAAGAAAGCGACAAATCGCTCGTGCTAAAGATAGTGTGAAACCAGTCTGGATCAAGCCAGGGTCCTTCTCAGTACTCAAGCTAACAAGCATGATTTCATTCATTAAGGGGCTTAGCATGCCTCTCTTTCTCTCAATTGATCAAAATTTTGCAAAACCCGAGGAATTCCTTCCTCTTCGTTTTCACCGCAGTGTTCAAAAAGTTTTGGAAAACTTAGGTCAATGCAATAATTCAAGGCACAAGAGAGCAGGTGGAATGCACTGCCGTTTCATTCAGATTCCGACACAACTAGCACACGGCAGAAGCAAACACGGAAGTGCAAAAATTACTGCTGTTTCATTCAAATCTTTTGGTGTTACTAGCTCCCTGGCAGAAACAGACTCAAAAGAAAACCAAAAAGACAAATAGAAAACAAGCAAGTGATGCCCGAAGTAACACCCCGAAATCACCCGACTCTAACAGGATTGACTCGATACAACAAGACAGACGCAACTGACTCAGTACAAAAGACTGACTATATACAAAACAACAGACTGACCCAATACCCAAGTCAGAAAGTACAAAAACTAGCATTCACAGATGCTCAAAACAGTGCGTGCCATACGCCACATCAGGAGTAAACTGAGCGCCGCCCGCAGGTGGTTCATCCCTTGATCACATAATCACATTACCCCCCACAAGTTCAACTGATCAAGTGCCGATAGACTTTGTAGGACCTGGTGCGGCAATGACCCCGTTATCAAACAGATCTTGTACATCATGGCGCAGACGAAAGCAACTGTCGGTGTCATGACCGGTTTGTTGATGGTAGGCGCAGTATTTGGTATGATCATGCTTTGCAGGGATAGGATCGGGTAAGGGCCGTTGTTCCAATGGTTTCAGATGACCTTTCCGGATTAAGACCTCTAGAGCCTTTGACAGAGGCATATGAAGTGGGATGAAAACCCTCTTGACTCGAGGTGGATATTTGGTTTCTTGTGAGCTAATCCTGGATGCACCGGTGAATGGGGTAGCTGTTTTTGATGCGGAGGTGGTAACCATGCCCACTTCAGAAGATCTTGTAGCTGCATCACCACTGGTGGTCGCATTTGAACTGCGGGAAAATGCCCTCCTGGGCTGCTCTTTCTCCTGGTCAAGAAGGCCTTGCCTCATAGTGTCCTCGATCTGTACTCCCATCTCATGTAGGTCTGAAAAGGTAGGGAAGGGGAGTACAATCATCTTTTGCATCAGTTTTGGCTGGAGATTGCGCACAATCATCCTGATCTGGTCCTTGTCAGTAGGCCTCAGGGTCATTATAGAAGCCTTGGCCCTCCAGCGGGCTACGAAATCAGAAAAACTCCCCTTAGGCTCTTGCCTTGTTGTCTCAAGATCACGGGTTGTGACCTCGATTTGCGTGTTATAGGAGTACTGCGCAACGAAGGCCTCGACCATCTCATCCCAGTTTCGTTTGATATCGTCTTCTAGTTTTGCATACCAGATAACGGCCACACCTGACAGGGTCCGGCCGAATAATGAAAGTTTCTGCAGCCTGGTGAGGCCCATCGGCCTTAATATGTCTGAAAACAGTTGTAAGTGCACCATGGGATCCCCGGACCCGTCAAAGCGGTCGATATGTGGCATTTTAAAGCGGTCTGGCAGCGTCACGGCCGTATCGGTATACCCATCCTCAATGTCCGGGATGGACTTGGCGCCTTGAGATTTCTTGAATATCTTTTCAAGCTTGATCACCTTCAATGCTGTGGGGTCCACCTCGGACTCAAAGGGAGAATCCGGCGAGTTGGTGGGTGTTTTGGATAATTGGGGTAGGATTGGGGGCGGAGCCGGTCCCATCGGAATGTCCGTACCTTCCCAGACATTTGGTGTCTCCCCAGGCGCTGGAGCTCCTGGTGGGGGAGGAGCCTGATGCGAAGCAGATGCTCCACGTGACCTGGGTTGAACCCTGCGGTTTTACGAAAGAACGAATCTTTTTT